>SNRZ01000087.1:0-12302 GCA_008729115.1 Dirofilaria repens
TGATAATATTAATTAACAACCAAACAACTTTCTTCTTATCATCTTTATCAAGTAAATAACTAATTTTATCATCTTTATCAATTAAATAACTAAATTAAAGAAAGAAGTGAAAGACTTTTTTTTTTTAAAGAAACCGTTGTATAATTTATATTATATTTATATTATATTGATAACTGCTTACTTATCATTTTCTAAAACGTTTGATTTATTATTTATAGCTTACTAAGTTATTGTAATGATTTAATAAATCCCACTATAACTCAATATTCTATAACAACGTAGCAAATTCTATGATAATTTAATATATCTCAATTTGGATTTTTTTTTTTTGTATTTTAAATCATCAGTTAATGAATAAATAAATAAATAAGCAAATAAATAAATAAGTTGATTAATTAATAAATAAATAAATATAAATAAATAAATAAACAATAAATAAATAAACTAACAAATAAATAAAGAATAATATATCACTAAGGAGAAATTAAATGAAGAATGGTGAGAAAAGAATGGTGAGAAATTTGAAAATTAAATAAATCATAGATTATCAGAATTGAATATAACATGAATTATATAAGTATCAATAAAATCAGATTTTAGATATCATGTCATTTTTGCAAGAATAAATAAATCTTTTGTAGGAATAAATAAATAAATCCCATATCACTTTTGCATGATAAATAAATCCCATATCACTTTTGCATGATAAATAAATCCCATCACTTTTGCATGATAAATAAATCCCATATCGCTTTTGTAAGAATGAATAAATCTTTTATAGGAATAAATAAATCTAAGCTGAAAAACTATTCCTTGGGATAAATCATTTGTTCTCTCAAAATCTATAATTATTTACTATCATATGCCTAATTAATTGATATATTTAATTTATTTTTAATTTCTTTAAAGATTTTCATTTTACTTTGTACTTAATTCATATCACATATAATTATATTTAATGCAAAATTAATTCATTTCATTTGTATAAAATATTCATTAAAAATTTCATTTAAATTTCTAAATTTTAATATAAATTAAAAGTAAATCTAAATTTATTTAAAATATTGCTAATGCTATATCACTATGATATACTTTATAATTTACCTTACGATCTTTACCGGATGTAACTTTGGTAGTTCTGCTATATCACTATGAAATACTTTATAATTTACCTTACGATCTTTACCGGATGTAACTTTGGTAGTTCTGCTATATCACTATGAAATACTTTATAATTTACCTTACGATCTTTACCGGATGTAACTTTGGTAGTTCTGCTATATCACTATGAAATACTTTATAATTTACCTTACGATCTTTACCGGATGTAACTTTGGTAGTTCTGCTATATCACTATGAAATACTTTGTAATTTACCTTACGATCTTTACCGGATGTAACTTCGGTAGTTCGTAACAAAAAATCACCGTCAAGTACGCAAAGCATATTTGCATCTTCACGTGGCAAAAATCTTCAAAAAAAAAATACGTGTATCTGCTAACGTACGTGATATTTATCGTGAGTAATGAATATTCAGCACATGAATCAATAATCTTTTTTCATTTTTAATACATTCAAAATTTTACAAATAAATCTCATAAAAGTAAAATTAAAGTAAAAGATGAACCCATGAAAGTAATCATCTTCATCATCACCAATGATTGTTGATGGAATTGATGGAGTGATAGCTCCAGAAACATAAGTTTCAGAAGAAAGCTTATTTGTTGAATATGGCTTCATGCTGGTCTTTGGTACAATTTCACCTTTAGGTAATGTTAGTGCAAATTTCGTTGATACCGGTGTCATTAGCGATGATGCTGATGTGATACTTGGTGATGATGGTACTGATGGTGATCGAAACATTTGACTTGACGTTGATGATAGTAATGCTGCCGGCTTGTTATCATTGACAGTACCAATGATGCTGTGCAATTTTTGCTTCTTTGGTTTTTGAGATACGGTTGATTTTTGTGATAATACCTTCTCCAATCCATCCTTTATCAAATTATCACGTAACTTTGACTTTGACAGATTTTTTGGTGACTTCTTTTTCTCTAGTAAATCAGAACTTTTAAACGTTTCCGGTTGAAGCTTAATTTCTGGCTTAGTTATCTTATTTGATTTCATTCCTTCCTTAAATGATCCCGACAATTTCTTGCCCATTTTTTCGTTCGATTCATTTCCTTCCATCTAAAGTTATTTAACCTATTTTGTAAAAGTTAAAAAGAAATAAAATTTTTAAAACTACTAATAATAGCATAATTTCAGCTAGTTTCAAACAATTAATTACATGATAAGTTTGATAAGAATAAATACTTGATAGGTTGATAATTAATTCTAAGCAAATGATAAT
The DNA here is from genome assembly GCA_008729115.1 of Dirofilaria repens. Lineage (NCBI taxonomy): Eukaryota > Metazoa > Nematoda > Chromadorea > Rhabditida > Onchocercidae > Dirofilaria > Dirofilaria repens. Next base: position 2,353 of record SNRZ01000087.1, read on the forward strand.
ATTTTTGTATAATAAATTTTCATTACAAATAATAGAACTTTATGTTATTAAAGTTGATAAGATCAACAAACTTGTTTCATGCCAGTTATTTGTGTGACATCTTCTTCAATTATTTTGGACGAATTAAACTTATCTTTTACATTTTTTGACTCTTTCAATTTTTCGACATTCTAGAAGTGATGATAATGAAGTAATGATATGCATCTTATCATATATAATGCATAAATTTATTAACCATTCCTTATATTTCTTTTTTTGATATTAACTTTTTTTTTGCAAAGAAATTGAATTTTTTTATCAATTTATTACTATTCCATTAATTTGTATTTTAGTTAATAAGTTTTAGTCGACTTAGTAAATGTAAAAAAAGAAAAAAGAAATTAAAGTTATTAAGAAAAGAAAGCTTACAAAATTCAATTCCAATATCAATTTCAAATGATATGTAAAAATGAGTACAGCAAATAAATTTAATGGAAGCTATATGCAAAATTGAAATAATATTTGAAAAATTATCGAAATAGCATTGATCAATTTAAATAAAATAATGAAATTTTTAATCGATGAAGTCACTGAGTGAGAATTAAATGAAACATTTTATTAATTTTGAACATTGAAATTTTAGATCAATGCTTAGCAATGATTGATTAGTTTGATAATTTGATAAAATAATTTTATATGAATAATTAATAATTGCTTTATACATGTATGTAACATACCTTATGGAAATATATAATAATATGGCCTAGTAATGAATTTATTTCCTAGTCTTTTTATCCAATCATTTATACTGATATTATTAACAATAAGTAAAATATTTTAACAATTTTTATTTCAATTTTAGAATTAGTTTTTTCCTTTTCGAAATTTACTTAAATAATTAATTGGAAATTATATATGTTCCGCAATTCATCCAAAATTAATTTAACAGTTCATTTGATAACGTTTACAAAAATGAAGAAAAAATTTTTTCAGTTTTCATTGAAAAATCATTGATTGATCAGTTGGATGTTAATTATTACGATAGTTGTTTAAAAATGATAACGATTATTAAGGATTTAAGATGATATTTATGATAGCGAAATTTTTGAATAATTTTAAAAGAAACGAGACATTTTAATAAAATTAATTTAATTAAATAATTAGTTAAAAATTAAAATTATCCCAAAATTTTTTTTTTTTGAGACGGCAACAAAATGAGAGATGTAATTTAACTTTGAAATGATAAAAAATTTTTTAGAAGTAATATTTGATACAATTAAATTTGCAAAAATTTTTGAGATAAAAATAACAATAATTAAATGATAAAACATTTGCAAATTTTTATATGATTAGATACTTGTGAAACAATTTCTTTTTTTGACATTTTTTCTTCGTCCAATTTTCTTTTGTCGCACTTTTAATTCATAAACTTATTTTATCAAATTTCTGTAATATAATACTTTGCTGTGATAAATTACATCAGTGAACTTGCTGTGATAAGAATATTATTGCTGTGATAAATTATATCAGTGAACTTGCTGTGATAAAAATATTATTGCTGTGATAAATTATATCAGTGAATTTGCTATGATAAAAATATTATTGCTGTGATAAATTATATCAATGAATTTGAAAGAAAAAATTTCTGAATGATTTTATCATTGAATTAGGATTGATAATGTTTCATTTTAATTACAATTAAAAGTTTTCGTTGACAAATAAAATTTTATTTGAATTTGAAATATTTTGAAATTCAAAAAAAAACAAAAGAAAATTGTTATAAATTAAGGCATAATTTTCATAATCAACATTAATTTAATGTTAAAAAGTAAGTCAGAAAATTTAAGTTTAATTTGTTTGAATGATTTATTGAAGCGATGGAATGGACTGATTGAATGTATCTTACCGTAAGTTAATGAATACAAATGAAATATAAGATATTCCTATTAAATATTTATAGTATTTTACTTATATGCAAATTATGGAAATGAATATAATGCAAAATTTCAATCAATTCAATCAAAAGCAAACATACATTTTAAAAGAAATTATATAAGTTCAAAAATTTCATATATAAATCGAAATACAAAAAATGAAATGTAAACTTTGAGATATATAAAATTTCATTTAATTTAGTGCTAAATTAATTTAACTTTAATTTAATTTTAAATTAATTTAGTTTAACTTGTTTAACTGTCCAATTAATTAATAAAAATAAACCAAATTATTCAGAAGAAACTGTTCAATGACTTTTTTTACACTTAAATTAAACAGTTTAAAATTTAAAAAAAATGAATAATTTTTTGCTCAAAAAAGAATACTTGTAATATTTTAAAGTTTAGAAATAGCAAAGTTATACAATAAGATATGTGAGCTGACTAAATAATTTGACAAAATAATAAATGTATTTTATTGAAATTTGAATATTTCAAATCTAAAGCAGGATATCAAATTTGTGTTTAAATATCTCATACTGAATATATGAAAAAAAAAAACTGTGGTTTTCAGATTTGCATAATGTGTACGCATTTTACGGATGTTATTCATACGTAAGCCGCGTTATTAACAATGTGTGGCTGTTTTTGAATACTCTGCCTGACGCGGATTTTTCTGCACGATTGGACTTTACGTATTTTAGTATTTTAGATTCATTGTTTTTTAGATTCATGATTATGATGTTAGTTCAGACATGTGAAATTGTAAAATTTAAATTGCTCAATATATATAGTTTAAGAATTGCCAAAACAAGTGATATGGATCATTTGTTCGAAGTACGCAACAATTTCTTCCTTGGAGCATATCAGAATTGTATTAATGAAGCACAAGTATGTTTTTCTATCATCTGAATTTAGCGTATATTTGTTAATGGTATTTTTATGACAACGACCATGGAACTTACGTTTCATAACAGTAATACACGAAAATGATCATTTATGATCGAAGCTTTTGTTATTTTTAGTAAGATTTTCAGTAGTGTCGAAGATTCATTTCACTTTCAATTCGGATTATCAGTAGTCCTGAGATAAAATAGTCAAATTTTGACCAGCATCATTCAAAAGTGCGTAAGTAATTCTCACGAGGTTAAACATCAGAAGAAATTTTTCAAATAAAAGTATTTCGTTTGTTGAAGTTTATAAATATGAATGGTATATATGTATATTCAGTGCGTTTTTGTAACACAAATGTTGAATAAATTTCGATGAAAATTTATTTTTAGGATTGAAAGTTATGTTTAATTAGTGTTTGCCTAATCAAAAAGCTTCTTTTTAAATAATAAAGATTAACTATATTTGCAGAATTTACGAGTGAAAGAGGAGAATGATAAGCTGTTGAAAGATGTTTATATGTACAGAGCATATCTTGCACAAAATAAGCCTAATTTAGTGCTAAGTGAAATTGGAAAGTCTTCAGCTTCTCCTGCTCTAAGAGCAGTTCGACATTTTGCAGATTATTTAGCCAATCCTCATAAAAGGTAATTTAGTGAATAAGTAACCTACTGTATACGTTTTTTAAAAAAATAAAATCTTATAATTAGGATAGGTAATGAATTTCACTTTTCTTTTTTTTAAAGGTAAATTTATAATCTAAAGAAAGTCATTTGACGCAAAAGTCAGAATCGATTTCATTTGCGTTATAGATGTTAAGCTTCCTTAATCTTGTAGTATTGTGAATAGTGAATATATCTTCATTATAAATAAATATCACTTTCTAAGATTCTATAAATAGAATTATTTAAGTTTTTGAGAATCTTATAAATCATTCATTTTGATGTGCTGGTAATAATAGGAGTTATATGTGTTAGATAGATATGTTTTTCTTTCGACCCTAGAACTTTGATTTTATGAGTTATCAAAATCAGAAATTTTATTGAAAAAAGAATATTGAATTTGCACGCAGTTCTCATCTTATCCATTTTTTGTTAGTTTTCTATTTTTTATTAAAATATTTCCAGAGCAATAATAATGAAAGAACTTGAAACAGAGTTGAACGAAGATATATCTCATGATGATACTGTTTTATTACTGGCAGCTCAAATGTACATCCATGAACAGGTATGCATTTTTGTCGTCTGCTATTCTATTTTTACCTGCGAAATGCCATAATATTTCCATTTGTTTGCTGTTTTTGCTGCGGCAGAATTATTTGTTAGTAATTCGGAAACTTTAAAGTGTGACAAGTATTGATGTAATTGTGTTAAGCCAATATGTTTCATGTTTCTAAATGCATGCATTGCAAAATTTTTTTCTTTACATACAAAACAAGCTGGCGTATTCAACTGAAGAATTTTTATCACAAAAAAGTTTATCTAATATAGGTTAAGGATAACTATTAAATGACAAAATCAGGCAACGAACATTTCCTTGCATTTATTTTCACATTGTAAATTTTTCATAGCTTTTCAGAAAATTGAAGAAGCATTACGTTTGCTATATCAGTGTGATTCTTTGGAAAGTAAAGCGTTAACTGTGCAGTGTTTATTAAAGATTGATCGTGTAGATCTAGCTGCGAAAGAAATCAAAAAAATGCAAGAAATAGATGAGGATGCTACTATAACTCAGCTTGCACTTGCCTGGGTTAATACCGCATTTGTTAGTTCTTGTTAATTATAAAATTCTGATGACTTTCATGAAATTATTTAAATAAATTAGTTTTTATGCAACATTTCAAAGCCATAATGAAGAAAATTATATCTATACCAAATATTTTCCTAAAAATTGAATGATCAATTCAACCCCTAACTTCGGAAGAAATCAAAAAAAAAATTCAAGAAATGAAATTGTTATCAGATATGGGACAAGATATTATATTCTCTATATATGTTTTGGCTAAATTTCGTTAAGTAATTACATATAATCTGTTGGCACTTGTGATATTCAGGAGCTGCTGTATTTTACTTCTAACCAAATTATGAAAATATGGTTTTCAGGGAAAAGATAAACTAAAAGATGTATTTTATGCTTACCAAGAGATGATAGATAAATACGGTGCAACGCCTCTTTTGTTAGTTGCTCAGTCATCAAGCTTGATTCAACAACAAAAATACCAAGAAGCGGAAAAACTACTCTTAGTTAGTTTAAACTAGATTTCAAAAAAGTTCTGTTTAATATTCCGTACATAGACCATTAAGCAAATTAGTTTTTTGCTGAATAATAATTATATATTAATACTGATATCTTCTTTTCGTGTCGGAAGCTTTTACGTATTCACAAGATAATTTACAAACTTTCATTAAGGGTTTGCTGCTAAGCAGATATTGAGATATATATGAAAGCATGTATGTGATTTTCAGGAAGCATTGCAAAGGGATGCCAATAATGCAGAAGCAATTATAAACTTGGTTGTTGTCAGCCAGTATCTCGGAAAGGCGCCAGAAGTAAGTAGTCCTGCTGAAATATTTTTTACTCACAGAAAATGACATGAAAGAACATATGAGAAAGTTGCATTTCAGGTGACGAATCGATATATTAATCAGTTAAAGGAAGGCTTTCCAAATCATCAGTGGACTCTCGATTATATTGCTCATGAGAAAGCCTTTGAACAAATTGCGTCAGAAGTGGAAGCTTAAAATTCTTTTTTATCCCACTCATTCCTTTATCTGTGATTACTGTTAATAATTTGTTCGTATTATTAATTTGCAAGTATAAATCTCTTTAATTATTGTAGGAATATTTTATTGTATTATGGAACATCAGCAGTGATGCTAGAGCTTTGCTGTTATATTCGTATTTGATATCCTGCTGGACGCAAAAATGTTTCTCGAGATCTAATTCAATCCAAGCTTATTTTATCAGTATTAGAATACGAAAATAGTGCCATAAATTCGTTTATATTTGCATTTATTTCCTTCATATGTTGAAAGAAATATAGTTGACGTTAAAAGGAACTAGAATAGAAAATATCGAGAAATTTGAATAAGTAGAAACATTAAAGTAAAGAGAGGATCAGAGAATTAAATTGAAGGCATCACTTGCATAAAGTTTCTGCGAAAAAAAAGTAAATAACAAATTTTGTATATCAATATCTGAACAGAAAATAGTGTTAATATATCAATCAAATGAAAAAAGATTCCGGAAGCAACGGCATGGACTTTATACATTTTCATCAAAAAACTCAATTACCGTAAACCATGTTAAACAAGTTGTGTCTGCATGGGAAATGATGTTCTGGAATAATACCTAGCATTTTCATTTGTAGTTGGATAGTGAAACGAGTATATTTGAAGACTAACAATACCTTCTAAAACGACATTAAAAATCTTTTTAAACTGTAATTTTGTTGGATCATTCTGCGATAGAAATCTGTTTTTTTTATCTTGATTAAATTATAATTGTACGACATGTTTCATGTAATTTGGACTATAAATGGCCAGATGGAGTTGATTCCATGTACTGCTTCATCTTCATCCCATCCCTGCTCCATTTAGGTTTCGTTTTGAAAATTTTTCCAATTGCTCATACAAAAAATATGTCTATAAAGAAATTTTCTCAAGTTAAATTGTAACAACAAAAAATCATATGAATATGATGACAGGAAGAGAAAAAAGTCTTTGTTGACACAAACCAGTAAAGCACATTTCCAAATATAAACAATAAATATCATTACCAATTAAAGTAAACTAGGCAGCAAAAAGTAAATAACGATTTAAAACAAGCAAAGAAGTAGCAACCATCAACAATAGTCTTTATAGCGAAAGTATTAACATTAATGATTGAGCTAAAAAGAAAATATTCAAACATTCTCGACAATAAAACATTAAAAAGCGCTTACAGAGAAAATAAACTTTCAACGGTTCTATTAACTTCTGCAATAATTAAAAGTGGAATGACCCGAACTCCCACTTATACATAACAATAATATATGATCTCGAGATAAATAAAAGGCAAACTAGAAATTAAAAACAATTTTGTTTCATAAATAAATTTGTAGATGAAAAAAAAGCAAAGAATTCTTACTTAGTAATAACATGCATGCATTTAAAAGGACAACTAATTGAAAATTGAATATAATCCAAAAGTTTAATTATTGAGCATTTCAATTTATAAAATCAAAATAGACTGTGCACAAAGTATCATTTGAATTAAGTAAAAAGAAAAAAAAATTTTAACAACTTAGAATCCTATTAGATAAATATTGTGCCTTTTGACTGATCAAATATTATTGTATTTAGCGCGATGCTAATCTAGAAATACCAAAATGAACTAATACACAGTTTGCTTTTCTAAATATGCTCAAAATAGATAAATGCAGAGAAATTTGTATTGTTCAAATAACACAAAAATTTTTCATTTTATTATGTGAAAACGACTTAAGTTCAATTCATTTATTTATTTAGAAGCAATAAAAATAATTTAAGCTCGTTCAATTTCATGACTGAACAGAAAAAAATTAATAGTATCTTATCTTAATGAATTCACTAATCAGGATACCACCTACACTGCAAATAAGACGTAGGAACGAAACCTTCACGTGCAGATGAAACATGTCGAACTCGAGTCCAACCATCTCCTTCGTCTCGTTCTAACAAAATCATTTCATCACCTTCTTCCATTGCCATTGTTCCCTCACTACCACCTTCGAATGCATATAACGCAATACAGGTGCCCAACGCTGGCATATCGCATTCTTCGTATACTTCTGATTTCTCTACTATCGTCGCTTCTAAAATTATCGGTTTTGAGTGCAATATAATGATAAAATCGCACTATGTCGATATGTTAATGATAAAATCGCAAACTACGCCGATATTTTAATGATAAAATCGCAAATTATGCCGATATCTTATCTCATTGTCAACATTCCATTCTTTAATCGCACAATGAGACTAGCGCAATGAAGAATACCGCTAGATGACAATATATTTCGGACGTCTAAATATGATTTCTTATTTTGCAGTGCATAAAACAAAAAAGGAAATGTTCTCAATAGCATCTCAAAAAAAAAGAGCTATCAGAAGTCGACTAATAATCTCCTACTCATAAAATAATTAAAGAATTGGAAGATTGGAAAAAATTTTTTTTTCTCAGCAAATTTTTTTATATTGGTTTGTTGTTCAATTTTTAATTTTTGAGCGTTTTTGTACAATTAATAATTAAATTGAACTGGAGGCCCTTATTACGAGAAATAATGACCGTGTTTTTTTCATTTAGTTTGAAAATAAAATGATATAAAATAAACTTTTCGCGACGTTGGGTGATACTGTCTTCTGAAGATTGGCAATAGGAACTGAACCATCTGATGAAATCGACTCTTCAGAATACGACGAACGATGAATACTGACTGTAGTATTCGGTGTTGACATTTGACATGGAGAACACTGAGAAGGCGTACTCAGTCCTGACTGACATGGAGGAGGAGGTCTCATTGGAGGTTCCGAACTTAAATGTAAGCAAACACGAAATTTCTTACAAATAAAGTGAGCAACTTAATATGAAATTTAAAGATAATAAAGATGGCTACCGATATATACAACAAAACTTCCCAAGTTCTCCAGTCCCGTTTAAAATAGATATGTAATTAGCTTCCGAATCTTTTGCACGCTATATTCGCAGTTTCTGCCAAGCAAAGATTTTTTTTAATGCCTGATATCGCAAAAAAAAATGGATCAAACAGTGCTCGAGATCTCAAATTATATTCTTTCCTTCATAGGTAATTAGTTGAGGCTGCCAATTTTTTTTTTTTTCATAATCTTACATAAAACCTAATATTATGACTTAACATACCTGATGACTGATATTGGTTTATTAAGTTCGGCTTGAGCTTCTGATAGCATTGCCTGAAGAAAAAATGGATTAATATTTACATTAATGATGATCACTATGCAAAAATTTCAGTTAGTGTATCAAGATGAATTAATTAATACTGCATAACACGGAATTTGAAAATTATATAAATGAAACGAAAAATTTTTCGAAATTGATCTAGAGGATCTCAATAAAATAAAAAAAAATCACAAAAGAACATACTTTGTATTTTGCCAATTGCTGGTTTAGAATGTCATATTTTTTCGCATAAATTACAATCTCTGAATCCACATCACTAGCATTACCTAATTTTGGATTGTCCCTGTAAAGTTGCATATTTACTCAAACTGAAAGAAATTAAACAAAAAAGTTATAAGTTATAAAAGCTAACTAAAATTATGCAATCAGGAATTCAATTTAGTAATAAATTCAGCAAATCCGATTCATAAATACCATTAGTAAATTACTGAAATTTTCCTAGTTTAAATTGGACAAAGAAATAAGCTATAATGAAATAATCGAATTACTGCGTACTTATAAACTTGCAACATTTTCGCAGCACCTTCACGACTTTGCTGGTTTTTTGCGATTTCTTTTTCGATGTTTTCAATTTCATGTTGCAATCTGCGACATCTTTGTTGTGGTGGATAAGAACGAAAATCAATAGTACCATCCTAAAGTCAAATCTATTAACTGGTGGTAAACAATAACATTTAAAAAAGATATTGTAGAAAAAAACAGTATTTCATTATGGCAAAAATTCGGCTTTGTAGAACATGATAAATATTCTATTCAGGTAATTTTTGAATAGCTGTCTTTATCAAAAAACAAAAAAAAAAATCCAATATAACAAACTTAACATGGGTTTATTTTATATTTTAATTTTTTTGACCAGATTAGCATATATTCATCTCATCTTTAACATCACAAAATATGCTGCGGTTGATAATCCGACAATTTTCGTAAACCATAAGGATCATGAAATCCCTCACTTCGTCAGATTATCCGATCTAGACCACTTTTACTTATATATTACTCTCATAACATATTTAATTCACATCCTGAAGGAAATTCGTTCAGTCTCATCGAAGATAAATTCAAAACTGAAATAACCTTTCTTGAATGATTACTGCCTCGAAAAAGTCCCATACTTGGTTTCCGATTAATTCGCATCATCGAACCATTTTTTGTTGGCCTTTTCATTGTATCCACGCTACTTGCACCCTCATG
>SNRZ01000088.1:0-289049 GCA_008729115.1 Dirofilaria repens
AGTGACGATCATATATTATGAATTAATTTTTTGATGAAGTGCTGTAATATCAATAATATTACTAGGATTTTTGGACTTAATTTGTTATTTAATCAAATGCAGTATAGTTCATATCAGTATATTAGAGCATTACAGTATGGATTTAGATGCTAAATGTATGACTGCTCACGATTTATCTAAAGATTTGCTCTTTTGCTTAGGCAGTTAATCATTATCTGCTGATGCCATAAGACAAGCAAATAAAGAGGTTTTGCAAAAAATATTTACATATTAAATAATGTAATTATGAATAAATAAATAGCTAACAAATAACTAAATAAATGAAATTGTAGTTTGCGAAACATCATGTTCCGGAAACGCATCCAAAGGATACGGATGATTGTGTGGAGCGTCGAGTTCGTTTGCTTGTAGCTGATGGAGCTACAACAGCATGTATAGCAATATCGAAAACAGAAAGTAGAAATGCGTTAGAATTGTTAGCTCGTGCTATGTTAGCCTTCACAGAATTTCCGGATTTACGAGGACAAATTCTTAGTGAAGGTGGTGCTAAGGTAAATTGAAGTTAATTGAATATTCTAAATTTTTGTCTTTCTACACAACTCCTAATATCGTTTATTGTTTTTTGTCAGTTTTTTTTATTTGCTTATTTATTTATTCATTTATTTTTTTGCAATATTAATTGTCTTAAAGATCTGTATTAAATCATTGTGTGACTTAATATTCCTGATATTAAAGATTTGCCATGTTAATTTTTTCCAAATTTTAGAAAAGTCATTTGAACTGAAATTTATAATTATTTTGTATATTTAAATTCCTTAATTTTAGCTTTGTTTACACTTAGCGAAAGAAGCAACACCGGAAGGTAAAATCAAAGCAGCACATGCTATAGCAAGACTTGGATCGCAGGTTATTATTATTTATTTCTTATTTGAATTGAAATTTTTTGGTTTTTATTGCTTGTTCAATAGATAATAATGAAGAAAATTCTGCTAATGATGTTTAAAATTTCAGGTTGATCCAGCAGTGGCGTTTCCAGGACAACGAGCTTATGAAGTGATCCGTCCGTTGATCGAACTACTGCATCCAGATATTGAGGGAAGGCCAAACTATGATGCATTATTGACGCTTACTAATCTGGTAGCTTAATTTTGAATAAAAATTGAATTAACATATAAATTAAAAAATGTTTTAGTCGTATTCATTATACAGTTAGACTATCGTAGAAAAATGATGTATGCTGGGAATCAATCTAGATTTAATAATCATAACAATTTTTTAATTATTTTTAGTTTCATTAAAAATTGATTAACAATTGGTATCCCTTTAGATTCGATCATTATACTTGTAACAATTCTCCCGTAAAGCTAATTCATATTATTGGGTATTAAAATTTTCCTTGTATTTAAATTTGACTAAATCCAATTTAATTATTATCAATTTTTTTTGAATTTGCTTTTTTGAATAACAATCTTTTAGATACTTTTATTGTTTATAACTTAATCTAGTTATCAATCATAGGCAAGCATGAGTGATTCGGTTCGTCGTCGGATGATTAAGGAACGAGTCATATCGAAAGCCGAGGAGTACTGGTTTATGACAGATCATGCGCAACTTCGTGCAGCAGCTGCCGAATTATTCCTTAATTTATTATTTTGTGAAGATTTCTTCAATGAAGTTATTCGAGTTCGTTTATCTTTTAATTTGATGACTTGTCGAGCAGATGTGATATTCTGCAATATTAATAAATCGAGTTATATTCACTAATATACTACTATTCATTGGAGTAATGTTTAAAGTTAAAGTTAAAATTTATCCTAGCTTCTTGAAGTTACTATATTTCAGAGCAGTGTCATCTTTCATTTGATAAAAAAATTGTCAATAATTATCGTTTAGTAAGGAGTCACATCTTCGAATGATACCTATGAACTACTTTTTAGGAAATTTAAATTCTGTGTAAATTTCTAGATTGAAAAACTTCTACCGTTTTATTAATAAATGGTTAATATTCCAGCCCGGTACTGATAGGCTGAAACTTTGGGTGCTCTATAGTGCAGAAGAGGATGAACGTCTAGCGCTTGCATCATCGGCTGGTTTTGCAATTTTAACTGAGAATGAAGAAGCATGTAAACGAATTATTGATGAGATGAAAAGTTGGCCTGAGATTTTGAAAGACATTTGCATGTCTGAAAACGTCGAAATACAACGCCGAGGTTTAATTGGTATTGCCAATATGGTGCAATCATCGGAGAAAGTTGCATGCGAAATTATTGCCGTATGTTTTCAGTGTTTCTTAATTTATGTATTGAAATTAAAATTATTTATTGAAAAAAACTTATTAAAATTTTATTATTTGGTTATTTGAATCAATTTAATTTTCGATCTCTGAGGCTTTTGTAGACATATTTTTTTTTCTTTTGAAAACTATTTAAGCATTATTTTGTAGTAAATTATATGGATTGAGTAGAGAAATCATCAAGATATCTTCATTTCCGTTCAAGTTCGTATGATTTCCTGTTTAATCCAAAAGAAAAAAAAATTTGATGCCGATAAAAACGAAAATTTTGTTTTACAGAGTGAGATTTTTCGTGTATTAATTGCTATAACAAAAGTGAAAAATAAGGATCGTGAGCCAGCACAAAAAGAAGCACGCCGAGCTTTAGATGCAGCCGTAAAATGGGGTATTATTCGGCCAACAGACCGTGAAATTTATGAACGAAATACTGGTATTTCTACAGTACCCGAAGAGTGATTTCCTCTAAAAATATCCTTCGCTTTAAAATATTTATAGGTACTTATAATTATATATATGTTATTTAAAACATTACGGATATTAAATTCATATAAAGTGATTAAAATCACTGTAAATTAGTTATTTTCAAATTATCTTCTTCGATATCATGTTTTCTTGTTGATATCTCTCGTTAAGAACTGAAGCATTTGCTTTTCATTTTTGCTAAGCTTACTTAACTTCTACTTTCTATTATTTATATTTGTTAAAGATATCTATAAAATTTATTAGTTTAATTTGGAAATTTTTCAATTATTAAGCCATAATATTTATAATTACTTGATAGATTACTGTCTTTATCATATTTTCTCAAATTTTTATTTAAATTGCAGCAGCCTTTTTTCATGCTCATGAGTATCGTTGTTAATAGAAACATAAATTTGTTCTTCTACTATGTCTGATTTATCTTTCATTAGAGTTTTTATCTGGTAGAAATAGTTGCCTGGTTTTGATAAGTATTTCCTGCAGTTCGATTGAACTCTTTTTGAATTTGATCATTTGAGGTAATTTCTATTTTTTTTTTCGCTACTAGTAAATTTTTTTTGAACATTTGCATTAGTCATAATTGTTGAATTATTCGCCTTTATATGCAGTTGCCTTTATTTAATGCCTTTATTGATTTCTAATCAATATTCATAGAAAGCTAAAATCGCGCAAATTGTGCTGTCAATCTTTCTTGCAGAATGGTGCCTAAAATTTAAATAAAGCAATGTTCTGTGATTATAAAAACATCAGAGAAATTTGAAAAATGTATAAGACTTACTCATCGATATAAATATATAAATGAAAAAAATTTCATTCTGATTTTTCGTAATAAAGAATTTATGCAAGGTATGAACATCACTCGATTTACCTATAAAATGAGAAATGAGAATTAAAAAATGGATTATTATAGCTATGGACTTCCTTACTTCCTTAATAAATCAGAAAACTATTAAAATAATTGTGGAGGAACCTCTGGATTTTGATTAAAGATTGAATTATCTTTTAATACAGGTAATTCGAAAAAATGAAAGTAAAATAAATTATTTACTCTTTTTCTAATGGAAATTATTCGATTATAAATATACAGTATTTGATAAAATGAAAAGAAAAACGATTATGATTATGATTATTTTTAAAATATTTTTCATCTATACAATCATAAATTATTTATGAAGTTTTCTCGATACATAGGAATTGATTGTATACTTAGATTGTACAAACAGTTACAGTAATTTATTCAATATCAGATATTTACAGGTGGCTGTGAAAAATTATACTCGAAAGCATAGAATCGGATTATACGTGATACGATGATTACTGTTTATGATAGCAATTTAGGAAAATGAAATAATTATTTTGGCACAATTTTTCATTCTGATTTTAATTGTTGGAATTTAATTTCAACAGTTAAATTATAGTTTTTTTTTTTATTTCTAGTTAGAATAATATAGTTTCAACAAGATGAATGTGTGTGGATTACAGTAACCAGACATTTCTTGAAATATGTTATCATATGATAGGTATATTATGGTCATCAACTTGAATTAGGTATCGTTCCAAGTTTTCAGAATCATCTTCTAACCATGTATTTTCCAACAACGGGAAAGTATTATTTCTGATCGAGTCATCTTTTACAGAATAAAAATCTTCAAAATTCACTTCTTCAGGTACTGTCAAAGTTTGATTTGTGAATTTGCTATTCTCCATTTTGATGCAAAAGCCCTAAAAATAGATAATATCAATTCATGATCAAAGAAGCTATAACTCGATTATATATATGATTGTTGTCTATGTAATGTAATCTGAATTTAGATGAGCAGCTAGAGAAATTCAGGACAATTCAATATTCTTATCATATCTGACTAATATTGAGACAAGAAAGTTGAGCTTCTGATTATAAATATGCTCATTTAATATATTAGTGGTACTGAATTATTTGATCATAGAAATGCTTGATTATCAATTATGAATGAATGGTGATTATGTTTGAAATATTTTCTATTTATATTACTGAATACAATTAAATGCAATGTTTTGTGGTATGTGTTGATAAGTAGTGATAATTTGATTGTAGTGTTTAGACTTAATATATAATTAAAATAATTTATTCCGTACTGAATTCAATTAAATCTTCATGAATTCTGTGTCAGTATTATTTACCTATTTCAAATTATATGGGAAATTTAAGATTACTTTGTTCAAAAGTTACTCTTCTGTAATTCATATAAGGGATGTAAGATTACCTTGTTCAAAAGTTTACTGTTCTGTAAATCATATAAGTGATCTAAGATTACCTTGTTTAAAAGTTTACTTTTTAAGCATGAATCGATCGCAAAATTTCGAAACTAACCATATCATCCTGTTTGTCCATATCAAGTTTTAATTCGTAACCTGGTTTACATTGACAGGTAACTGAAACCTCATTACAATATGAACCATTTACATCACATTGTTCCTCATCAATAACAGTATTCTTACAAAAACCGCCGATAGTACCATTTTTACGTTCATCTACCGAATCCATGAAGACTATAGTTGTTAAATCACGACATCTACCTGCTATATCGATGAATCCTAGAATAGAATTTGCTATTTTCATATTCTTATCAATTAATAATATTGATATAGCAATATGCAGAATGAATTATATCATGTTTTATGATGATATTTTTAAGAAGTCAACTAGAAAATAAGCGGAAAAGTTTTTTTCTAGACAATTTTTAGAATAAGATGAAAATCAGATTGTAGAGACCAACTGGCTATTCAGTCATCAATCATTGATTGCATAGATTTTAATGATAAAAGCCAATATTAAAAATTGTTCAATTGCGTATATTACTTATATTATCAATAAATATGATTGTGTTTGATTGTATAATATAATGCATCCCAGAGCATTGATTATGATAATTTTATGATATCACATCACAAAACACTGATTATCATAAATTTATGATATCATATAAGTCTAATGCATTATTAAATCCTACAATAATATATACATTGCGCATTTATATTTGCAGATTCTTTTTGTTTTTTTTTTTTTTTTGTAAAAAATTTTTTTATTTTAAATTTGGAATAATGACTCATGTTAAAAGCTAATTAATATCTAATTCAAATTCGATATGTTCTATAATTCATCTAATTGATTATCATAAATTTATGATATCATATAAGTCTAATGTTTAGATAATATTTAAAGGAAAAATTAATTTATATAAATGACTGGATGAGATATCATGGAATTTGTTGAGTTGTGAGTTAATTGTCGACTAATACCCGGATATCATCAGTATTTTGATACGAGCCGAGTTGATGGTCGTTGAGTTGATATTGGCTTTTATTTTTTATGGATTAGGAAACGGGAGTGGTTTTTCAACTGTTTACACACCAAAAACACCAAGAACTGTAAGGATAAATTACAGTATAAGCATTATAACAAGATTGGGTAAGAAGATTAGCGCGGGAAAATAGATATTTTTAAATACAAGGATAACAATGGGAATTGGTTAGAGAAAATAACAAAGGATGGGAAATAATTTTAAAAACATACATTAATTAATAAGGGATGAATCATTAAAAATATTTTAAGCATTTAAATTATAATATATATTCTATCGGTTTTTTCGATAACTGTTAATCTAAGGAATTAAATGAGTCATGATATTCGGAATATTTAGTTACAATGTGGATGACCTGATTTATTTTATTAATTATTTGATTATTGGGTTATTTCGAGTCTGGCGATATTGAAATTCGTGAAATGAGCAAAGAAAAAAAAAAGTTGTAAACAAACCTTCAGGACAATGTGTTACACATTTCGATTGATATATTAGTTTATTTCGTGGACATACACAGTAATTATGTTCACATCTTGCTTCTGCAACACGTATAGAACATTGATCATTTTCCGTACATCCTTTTTGACCAAGATATAACACTAAATGATTAAGTTGACAAATATATAAGTGAGTATTTTATCACAAAAAAATAACGTGATAAGAGATGATAAGAAATGAAATTAAAAATTTTATAATAATAAAATTAGAAAAGTTTATTTAGTAACAATTCTTAGTAATATTTAATAAAACAAACAAACAATTATTACATCTCATGCATTGACCCTTGATTCTAGCTAATCCTGATTCACATTCTGAACTTTCAGCGACATCAGCAGCTATTACAGATATTGCTCCGATTAAATTATTTGACATCATAGATAAGCAACATTGATAACGATTATATTGAGCTGAATAATGACATGAATACATCTGAGGACACAATCCTGGATTGCATCCTTGAATCCGATTCCATTGATCCATCAAAGTTTGTGAACCCATTGGACATCCAGATCTATCTTCGACTTAAAAAAACGGATAATTTTTTTTTATAATTTCAAAAATGAACATCTAATTATGTGATCGAGAATTAACCATTTCAAATATATAAAATAATCAAACTTCACCTAGATAAATAAATCAATCAAAAATCGAAGATTTTGCATGATTAAAATAAACTTTACATATTTATCATTCATTACTTCATAACAAGCTAACTTAGAATAAACTTTACATAGTTATCATTCATTACTTGATAATAAGTTAATTTAGAAATTTTATTAACAATTCTTTTTCTATGTTTTCTATCAAGAAAAAATTCATATTTCTAATGGCAAATGCTAAATAATAATTTTTATAAAAAATTTAAAAATTTTGAAAACATACCTATTGGCATCTGTTGTCTATGTCGTTGCATTGAAAATTCCGATTGACCTATGAAGGCAGTATCGATAGGGGCGCAACAGTAGGAATTTAATTTTTCAGCACTATAGATACACATGTATTGAGCAATTGTAGGACATGGACGCAAAGTCATATGACAAGTTTGAGGCTCTTCATTTGCATATCGAACATACGGTATTTGTCCCATTGGACAATATCCTTAAATAAATCATTTAATTAAAATACGCAAATCATGGAAGATTTTTTTTACTATAAAGTGAGAGTTATTTCATCAAAATTAATGTTCAATTATCACGACGATAATCTTTTTAATCAATTATCGTTATGATTGTAAAAATCATTTAATACAAATATGGAAAAATGATTCCTTTATTACATGTATATCATATATCATATAAACGCTATCTTTATGATTCGTTAAGATAATGCTTATCATAAAGATATGTGTCCCGAGATGCTTGTTATAAAGTTACATAAAGATAAGTAACAAATATATGACCTAAATTTCATTATCCAATTTTTACTAGGAAAAAGAAAACTAATGCAATTTTAATCATTTTTTATTGACTATTTCTTATCATTTTCTGCTTCATATTTATTGCAGCCAATATTTCGTTTTGTTTTACTAAAATAAAGTGAAACAATAACCAGTGTAACGGGTATTTAAATGTCCTGAAGTACAACACAAATAATGACCCATTGTTGAACTTTCCTGACATTGATAGCCAGGTGGACAATTATTTAGCATAGGCAAGCAAGTTTGTGGTTCACTTGATACTGAAAATAAATTGAATCTTACATAAATGATCGTAATATGAGAATATTGATCAAATTTATAAAAAATTATTTCAATATTAGATAGAATAGTAATAGTAAAAAGAATTTGAAGAAACCTGGTTCAATATAAGCGATACCACTAGTACATGTAGGCATCGGAGAAAGTGATACAGAACAACATAGATGTACACTATAAACAGTGGACCTGGTACAACTATAGCCATTAGGACAACGATTTGATCCAACTGGACAAGCTAATGGACGATTTGCATAAAGATACGGTGAAGCACCATTTGGACATTGTGCTTCTGATGCAACATCCAAGCAACAGTATGAAGCAGAACCATCTGTAGATGGATGACAACTAAACAAAAATTTATCGTTAACAAAAAATGCTATTTAGCAAAAATGTTATTTAGATTTTTTTTTTATGCAGCAAAAATTGGCATTTAGTGATTCAGATTCTTTTAATGATTTTAGTCGAGATTTCTTTTAAACTTTTACGTGTTTGTGTTGAATAAATTAATAGATCTGATAAAATTAGCTATAATTAATAGACCGGATAAAATTAGCTATAATCAATTTATCTCTCGTAATTGATAAGATTTACATACCTATAACCTGGTGGACAGTTATTGAAATTTAAGTTACATTTTTGTGGAATCGATAAACCAGGGCTATATAAGCTTTACGTCCATTAATACATTCATATGATGAAACAGGACAGCAATAATACAAACCACCAGATTTGGCTACTTGACAATTAAATTTATTAGGACATTGGCCACGGCGTGAT
The DNA here is from genome assembly GCA_008729115.1 of Dirofilaria repens. Taxonomy (NCBI): domain Eukaryota; kingdom Metazoa; phylum Nematoda; class Chromadorea; order Rhabditida; family Onchocercidae; genus Dirofilaria; species Dirofilaria repens. Next base: position 9,089 of record SNRZ01000088.1, read on the forward strand.
GTTAAGCATTGTCGTGGTGTTCGAGAACCTGCAAAATATAATTTTGTCACATTATTATCATTTGTTACGTCTGTTACACGTTACGTCTGTTACGTTACGTATGCTTATTTTATAAGAACATAAAAATTTTAACTTTTTTTATTAGAGTTATTTTTAAATTCATGACAGTTTACATTAATATTGTAATATTTTGACTATCTAATTAGACGTAAATTTAGACGAGATAAATTAAAGCTAAAGCAATGATAATGCTGAAAATTACTAAAGGTCAAATATGTATATATTACCAGGGTCGTAAAATGGTGTTCGACCATTTGAGCATAATGGTGTGATAAGATTGGATCTCGAAAATTTTGATGCTGCAGCCGGAAGTGAAGCAAATTTACAACATACACTAACATTAGGCACTGATGATACTAAACAGGCTGTACCTTTTGGACATGAATCCAATTTCGGGCCGCATATTTGAGCCTGAATAATAAAATAAATTAAATTTGCAACAAATATACAATCGTATATCCGTTTAATTCGGTTATTACATATTACCATATACTACAGATAACTGATTGAAGTTGTAAAGATTATGAAAAATCACAGATAATTGAGCAATAAAATAGATTGAAGTGATAAGCTATCAATATTTGATAAATTTTCTATTCAAATACTGTCTAAATTAAGTTCGAAGTAAAGTCTAATTATGTATGATGAATTATGTATGATGATAAATATCGAGAATTAAAACTATAGACCTTTTGTTCTGAAATAAAATGTGTCTTTCCTTTCAAACATACAGGTTTCGTTTTGCAACATAAACCATCAGATGAAGGTGAACGATTTAGACAGGTATATCCTTTCGGGCACATATCACTAGCACTATTTATTCGACAGTATTGACCATTTGTTGAAGAATTTTCTGGACAATCAAAATCCAAATTTGAATCGATATTCAGTGATTTGCTATTCGATCGTAAACAGCACATATAAAAGCCTTTTACTGAGCTAAAATTATAATTTGTTTTATTATAATTTCAAATATTTGCAACTTCCTAATTATCCCAATTTATCTATCTCTTTTTTCTTAAATTTAATTTTTTGAATTTTCTAATGATAATTATTTTAACAATATCTAATTTAAAGCAAATATTTTATCACATTCTATTATCACAATAAAATTCTTATTTTTTCGTTTATTTCGGTTATATAATCAGAAATTAATTTGAATGATATTTATTAAATTCTAATATAATGAGCATTTCGAAATGTGCACAAATATTGTATATTTATTAAATTATGAATTCTTGCTAATTCTTTTATTTAATCAATCAATGATTAAAATTTTATTCATTTTAAACAGTTCATTGATTAATTTTAAAATTCGAATTACAGTAAATGGGAATATATGTATATATATATATATATACATATAATGAACTTTCACCTTTCCACACATTCAGATGATAATGGACAGCCTTTTCTATTCGGTTGACAGCTTACTGTTGAATCCGAACCTGTAAGAAAGAGTAATTAACATTGAAATCATTATTATGCTATGAAATTTTATAATAATAATGAAATTTAAAAAAATTAAAAATAATTCACCTGGAATAATATACGGTACTCGTTGTTCAGGACATACTGCATCAGTTTTACAACAAATCGGAGTATTTGTTGTTGATGGAACACATGATGATGGTGCTGGACATGAACCCATGACATTCAATTTACACATCTGAGCATACGGTATTAAAATTTACGGTAGTCTCATTAACAATCAAGTACTGTAGAAAGAACATTTATTATCATCGTATTTTTTCTGGATCATTATTAATTTTAATTATCATAAGTAGCCAAATAACCTGATAAATTTATTTAATGCTTTTTTTCGAATAATAATATCTAACATATGAAATAATAGATGCAAATCGTAATTTACTTCTATTATAAGAGATTATTTAGAGACCAGTAATTAAATTATTTCATTTTTTCTTTTCTAATTAATTTCAGATATAATTTTCATTTATTATTAATTTCAGACATATTTCGTAATTTTCAGATGTAATTTTTGATAAATTTTATCTTTCATTTTATCCTTTAATTCATTTTTTTCTTTTTAATTTTTCATTTAATATCTTGATCTTTTTATGCAACAAAATATAAATAAAAAATGTAAAAGAAAGAAATTAATGAAATAATCTTAATCTAATATTAATTATTAGCTAATAACAAGCTGATAAATTAAATATTACAAATAGAAAAACCTGAGGCAATTTATTTCCATCAGTTAAATATGATGACATTCCTAACGGACATTCTCCAAGTTTCATAGATCGATTCGCACAATGCATCATGCATGCATGATGACTTGCAAAACGATTTGCTGTACCATCACAACCTAGAATTTAATATTTTTTTTTTAACAAATATGATATGATAAAATATAAAGATGCATATCATAAATGATATCATATCATAGTTAAATATTTTTCTTTTCATAAATAATATCATATTATCATAGATCATATCATATCATAGTTAAATATTTTTCTTCTTTTTTTGCACTTTAAAGTTTTATTTAGTTGGAAATGAAATTTTAACATACCTAAATATAGAAATTGCATGCAATTTTCAGTAATTGCATTATAATACCATGCGATATTTTGCATACTATTTGAACATGAACGTCCACTACTCATTGATACTGTACATGCAAATTCTGCAATATCAATGGTATATTATTAGGTACAGATACGATATCGAGAGTTGATATCAATCAAAATATGTGAAATCTTGATAATATCATAATTTGATATATTAGGTCACGCTCTTTACAGATAATCTTTTTTAAAAGGATTTTTGATACTAAATCAACTCATATTGATTTTCATTAAAGTTATTAAGATAGCATTATAATTATCATATATCAATATATATTTTTAAGTTATTTATTCATGAGATGTATGATTATCTGAAGTAATCGATGACTATTATCATTCTCGAAATGATAGTAGAAAATTGACCAGATGTTGGACAACAATACTGTCTGGAATTGCAGGTATATCCGGAAGGACATGCGATAGATGATGTACATTTTTGTAATCGTCCACTTGGATCTTTCAACGGAGCACTACCATCACACACTAAAAGGCATAGTGATTAAAAATTTTTTATCATAAAATATACGGTAAAAAGTAGTTTCCACTTCGATTATGTATACGGTAGATAACCTACCATAATTTTATTTTTTTACAGCTTCAGATAATTCGTTGAAAGAATTAATAATCTTTGCAAAATTTATTTTTAAGATTTGTATTGAAATTTTTTTTATAATTGTAAAGTTTTGAATATAACATTTGAGCGTTGCATTAATAATAAAATAATACTTATAGGTAAGGCAACAACAGCATGATATTTAATTGAGAAGTACAGTAACCAATAAATTTCATCGTTTTGTTTTTTAAAATTTGTTGTTTTATGAGTTTTAATTATCATAAATTACCTTTGTCTGTATTAGCTAAGCAAAAATTTTCACAATCGATTTTCCGTCGAAAATTGTTGCTATTACCAGAACAGCCAAAATATTCAAAAGGTCGACATTTTTGTGTTCTTCGATCAAAGTAATATCGTTGAAGTGCTAATCCTTGGCCAAAACAATTTGACCCAGCAGATGGCATTTCATTACATGCTATTTCTATAAATTTCATAATTTTTAATTGTTTCAAATAATTTGTAGATAATATATTATAAGCAAATTATGGGTTTATTGTGAGTATTTCACAAATTTTTGATTTCCTTATGTAACTTTAGACAACATATTACAATAAACTATAGATACATTATATGTATTCTCTATATATACCATAATATATTAATTGTATACCGCATTATTGATTACTGTATGTTGAAGCATATCATATATATTATAAAGATTTTAATTAGCAAAAAAGAATTATTAAATTTTGATTCCTAAACTTAAACTAATCAACCGATATCGAACGAAAAAATTAATGGATTAAAATATAAAAATAATTAATCAAATTGCTATTTGTTATTTAAAAAATTAATAATAATTTATAAACAAAAGGGGTATGATTATAATTTAATCATATCCGTTTTGTATATGTATTAGATACATATAAACTAGATAATAAATTTATTGATAAATTTAAACCTGGATCAGGACAGCAGATAGATACTGGTCCAAAAAGTGGTTCACGACATGTGAATTTTTTAGGACACGTATTTGACATATACGGTGAGCAGGCAGCATTTAAGGCATCCGTACGGTATGCTATACCGTTTTCACATTGCTCTAAAATGCATATTATAATGTTTGAATGGAGTAATTAAACAAAAATTGAATTTCACTGAAATTTTGTTTACTTTTCAATTCATCAGATTGTACCATATCATCTTTTCAATGCATACTAGTTTTAATGTATACTATTAAATAATCGAAATGGCATACGAAACTATCATTTAGAATAAAGTAAACATTATATTTATCTTTGCATATATTTCAAATTAATATCATCATAAATCGTAATATTCAATATCTATCTTTATTCAATCATCATTTTGATAACTGCTGATTATTTTTATTGATGATAATCTTTAAACGTTACATCTATCTTTTTATATTCAAATATTTCAAATTAATATAAATCGTAATACTTGATATCTATCGTTATTAACCTATCTTTGCATACTTAATATTTTAAATTAATGTTATATAAGTCTCAAATACTTAATATCTATCATCATTCATTTCATTCATCTATCATTTTGATAACTACGAATTATTTTTATCAATGATAATCTTTATTCGTTGTCCTTATTTTTTTAAATAAATTCGTTATTTGTAATTTATTATAAATTATCAAATGTCAAATAAAAAAGAAAATTCTTAAAGTATAATTAAAAAAATTACGAGCAAGACAAAATCCATTGACATTGATCCAATGTACGAAAATTATTATCATTTCCGCCACAACCGCTATAATTAAACGGTCGACAGGTGCCTGTTTTTATATCAAAATAATATCGTGTAATGGATAATTTTGATTTTTGATTCCAACAATTACCATATTCATGTGGTAATGTGCAAACTTTTTCTGCAATAATCAAGATTAATATAAAATATATATATAAACATATATAATTAATTAATATGAATAAATTAACGATTTCTTATTAAATTCTCAAAAATAGCCAACTTATTCTCAAAAATGGCAACTTATTCTCAAAAATGGCCAACTTATTCTCAAAAATGGCCAACACAGTTCATAGTTGATAATTTACGAAAAATGAGACTTTTGTTTAAATAATTTTAATTTTATCAATGTGTTATCAGTAATTCTTGAGGTGATTAGTAATTTCTTCTGAATTAATCAATCTCATTTTTTGTCTTTCTGATCTTTACTAATTTCATATTCTAAGACTAAAGTTTAGTTCAGTTTTTCTTTAAAATTAAATAGTTATTCAAAACTGTAATAAAATAAAGATAATCGATTTGTAATCAATACGAAGATGCACAAGTTCTATAAGTTATTAGTAAAGATTACAAATGATAAGAATACAGTTAGATTAAATCAATGATAGATTAGTTTAATATTATCATTAATCAATTATCATTAATGTACTTTAGAATTTACCGTGTGATAGACAGCAATAATTTTTATTTCCATTTGTTACACAAAATGTCCATTAGGACATGATAATTTCTCAGAACATTCCACAGCACCATTAGCACCGTTATTTAATGGTCTACCAACAGGACATAAATCTAAATTTATTTTAATTAATTAAAACAAAAATTTATTGATAATTTTGCCAAAAATTTTTGGAATCTTTAAATAAACAAAAAAATTATTTTTAAATTTTTGGCGAACTTTTTATAATTTCCTTCAACGAAATCTCTTTTTTCAGAAAAAAAGAAAATGAAAAATATCAACAAAATTATTTAAAGTTTACTTACCATTTGATGCGAAATTTGTTTCCGAGCAACAAATTGATGTATCAAAAATGCTACTTCGAATGCATGCAAAACCATTTTGACATGAACTAGAAATTTTAAAAAATAACAAAAAAATTATTATAATAATAAATTTATATTTAAATATTTTAAGTAATATTTGTATCCTTTATTATTCTGATTGTTAGCAATAATTAATTAATAAGTAATGGAACGAAAAAAAAAAATTAGCAATTAAAAAACAAATAATGGAGCAATTTTTTCTAATAAATTTATGTTTCATATTTGAGTACTAATTCATACCCTTTATGGTTTTAATTTTTATTAATAATTAAAAAATAATTAATGGATCAATTTTTTCTCATTTTGTTTTTAAAATTTCCAAAATTTTTTCCAACTATTATTCAGTTCATCATTAATTTACATGTTAGATAAGCAAAAACAAACCCTTAAATAAGAAACAATTTTAAAATATACTTTGCTGATGTAATGGAGCATGGTACATATGAACCAGTATTTGGATTAATTTGTGCAGCGGAATTTTGTGGGCAACCAAAATTTTTTCCGCAACAACGATAGGTATCCGTGATATCACGTCGTACTAAAGTACACGTGAAACCTGTTGGACATGAATTACCTGACGATCGTGAACAACTTCGTGGCTTTCCGTCTATTGTCTACAAACTAATCTTTAATAATAACTATAATGCGAAATTAGCAGAAAATATTATACGTAAATGATTGCTTTACTTAAGAAAGAATCTAATCTCATTATCGTAATTTCTTTCATACTATCCATAGATATGTTTATATATCAGTGTTTGTAAAACAGTAATGTATTAACCAATTAATAAATGAAATTTGATATTTGGGAATCTAAGAAAAAAACGAAATTACCTGATCGATCAAAGGATTTTATCACTTTTTCTCATATATGCAACAAAGGATTTAGGATTCAAATTAACAATGATGGTGAAATTATTAATTAATTAATCAAAATATCTTCTTCCTATCAAATTTCAAAAAATTACTGATAAAATAAATGATAAGAAATATTTATTATTAATATATTTACACTATTAATATGAATAATAATGTTTTATTTTCTTTTAATATATTTAAAAATTCTTTCGAGTAAGCTTTTCCATCATATTATCACAAAGCAAAATAATTTTATCACTCTAACTTATGAACAATTTGATGTCTCGTTAAAGCAATTAATTAAAATCTAAAATATTCAAATCGCATAATCATCATAAAGCAGCGTTATCATTTTCTACTTATCAATTTTGGTTATCTTCGATTTAACAGTGATTACTGAAAGTTTTTTTTACCTCAAAATAAGTTATTTGATTATCCGGACAATAATCTTCTTCATCACCTTCCATCATTTCACTTCCACCTTGACAACAATATGCTGTACCTGTCCTTGCATGTATCGAACAAACATATCCTAATTGATAATAAATGATAATTAAAATAAATGATAAATTGTAAATGATATATAGTAACAGGTCAAATATGATATATTTAATTCGTTGAAGAAAATTGAAAAATAAAATAAAAATCAAAATATCAGTTAAGTCGAATTTAAAAAAAAATATATATTATTAGATTGATAAAATGAGACTTCGTTGTTCGACTTAATCAATTTTTACATAATTTCTTGATAGGAATAGAAATAGAACAAAATAATTATTAAAATAAAATAGATCGAGAATGATCAAACCATCTGGACAGCTAATAATTGATGGATTGCAAATAACTGGTGAACCTAAACGAGTCAATGGAATGCCACCACCACAAAGGTCATCTAAATTTATAATATAATAAAAAGTGAACTTATTATATTCCATATTTTTTGACATGTGAAATATTTATACATATCGACGTGAAATCAGTTGAATTTATCATCCTATACTATCATTTTCATTTAAATTTTTGATATGATAATTATTGTCAATTATTTGTACTAATTTTATAAATTATATATCTTTTTATCAGTTAGCTTGATCATGGCATAACAATGATCATTTTGATTATGTATTCTTTAATGCGATTATTATTTTAATTAAAAAATTTTAAGTTCGACTTCTTATTTGATTTTTGATTTGATACCTATATACAATATGTTAAATAATAAATTTTCATATATGCAATAATTTCATTTTTATTTTTATCAGTAATGCTTATTCAAAATGTTTCAAGGATAGTTTTAATATCATTTTAAATTAATTTCCAATAGCATTTATAAAGCATCTATCAAAACATTTAAAAGATTTATTAATTTCGATTTAATATGAAAATAAAAATAAAATAGGATGAAGAATTTATATGAAATTAGATATCAATATTGTATCAATTCATTTTTACCAGGTGCTTGAAATTGAGGCAATAGGAATGGATCGATATCATTAGCTGATATCAATTTATTTTCACATTCCAACGATATTGGATTAAATATCTTATTGTTTGGACAATTGCGCTTCAGAAATTGTCTGCAAAATAAATAAAAATATTTGCAAATTTCAAAAGAATTACAGTATAATACAAATTGTATTACAAATTGTATTATTAATATTATTAATCGATTGTAATATTTTTTTGATAAACTTTATAATTGATTGTAATCGTATTTCTTGATATTTGAATTATGCGACATTTTGTACGTAATTGATAAATTCGATTGTTTATCAGAGGAATTTTTTATTATAATTTTTCATCTGTTTCTTTTCTCTTTCTTAAAAATACCAATTTAAACGATCAATTTAGAATATCATCGAGAAAGTTATAAATTGAAAAAATCGAAATTATTTACCCATCAGTGTTACAAAACAGATATGTGCTATTATCAGAAGGATTTGATTTCTTCTTATCTGTTTCTGGATTGCACTTAAATATTGTTGATGATTCAGCTGATAATATTTTCAGCAAATGTGCCTTAAACAATATAATAAATGATAAGCAATAATTATATTAACAAATAAAAAATATTATTTTTACTTTTCATTTTATTATTTTTATAAATGTATTAAATTGGATAATATATTTTCAAAAAATTTTTTCAAAAATCTAAACATTAATCAGTTATTAATATATAATATTATTTCAATAATTTACATTAAACAATTAATAATTGATTAATATTTAGGTTTTTAAATCATCAAGTAAATTTGAATTCGATTAATTAAAATTCAAATAATTAGAATGATATTAAATTATCCATTCATATTTATAAAATCTTTTCCAAACATTTTTATTTGCTAATATTTTAGCATCTATGATTATTACCCATCAGAATATAATACATTCTAGCCAATATTCTGATAGAAGAAATTAATGAAAAAATAATGGATGATAAAATAATAATAAGAAGAATTACTTACTGATAAAATGATAAGATGAAATATCAGCATGATAATAATTAATTATAGCAAATTAATAAGTAAATGAATTCACCAAAATAAGTAATACATACACAGACATACACATACACACTTAGTTAGAAATAATAATGAATGTAACTGACCGATACAAAAGTTAAGTCAACTTTCGTATATCAAATACGTATATATGTATTTACGATTTATGTGTGCATACCGTGTGTAACTTCACCTCTATCTCTAATATTAGATTGAAATACAGCTAATCAAACTGGTCTTTAAAGTTTAGTAATAATGTTTATCCAATTCTTGTTTTGAGACACTTTTTAAAATTATCGTACATACATACATATACACATACATACATACATTACATACACACACACACACACACACACACACACACACATACACACACACACACATAAACAGATTATACATACATATATATGGAAAAGTTTCGATTATTTCGTTCGTTACTCATTGAATGACGATCATTTGTTGATGACAATCATTATGACAATCTTACCATTACCAATACCACTATCATTACCATTACCATCACTACTACTACTACTACTACTACTACTACTACTACTACTACTACTACTACTACTACTACTACTACTACTACTACTACTACTACTACTACTACTACTGCATCAACTACTACTACTACTACTATTATACTGCAAACTAGTAATACTGTTGATATTACATGAACTGGTATTTGGATGAATATTTTCAAGCGATTAACAAAGATAATAATTGTACGAGAAGAAGAATGATGATGGAAAAATAAAAAAAATTTTTTTTATTTGAACTGATTCATTGAGTATACAAACAGTAAATTTAAAAAAAAAAAAACTTCAAGTGTTCCCTTTTTCAATTGAATCGAAAAAAAAAACTTTCATTTACAAAATTGATTAAAATTCATTCCATTTTCTTTTTCTTTTTGTGTATTCAATATTTTAATAAATATTTATAAGTACTATTATTATATATGGGTTATAGGTTATGGGTTGGGTTATTTTATATGGGTTATGGGTTATGGCTTATAGAGTATGGGTTATTATACATAAGTTATAGATTATGGGTTATTATGTATGGGTTATAGGTTATGGGTTATTATATATGGATTATAGGTTATGGATTATTATATAGGTTATAAACAGATGTGAAATAAACAGTAATAAATTTAAAATGTATATGTATGCAAAAGATGAAATATTATTGACTTTTTTTATATATTTTGAATTGGCAAAAAAAGAGATAGATTATTTTAAATGAAAACCAAATAAATGATTATTAGTGGGAATTTAAAACTTAATATTTAAAAAGTTTCAAGTTCTAATATATCTTAAATTTGGTTACTTAGTATATGAATGCATCTTAAATTATAATTTTTTTCTCGTTGTATAAAACATAAATAAGAACTAAACCAAACATAAATAAACCTTCTCTCGAATTTTTCTCGAGGAGTTTTTTTTTCTCGAAGAAATTTACGCTATTTCTGATACGTATAATTTAATTCATATCAAAAATTGAATTGCTATATTTTCAAAAAATAAATTTCATTTTTATAAATTTGACTTTTTGAGATAAAATTTAAATCATTCACACTTGGTGATATGATAATTTTATAGTGTGAAATAGTTCAGAATTAGAAATTTGTATAATTTCTCTAAATCAAATAAAAAATAATTGAAGCATTACATGCAATTGACATTAATAAGTTTTATGAATAAAAATTATATACAAAATAATAGCATTAATATTTATTTATATTGAAATAATCTTAGTTCAGTAAAACTTGTCGGTATTTTTTGCAACAATATATTTATTATAACTATAAACAAATATATTAAGTAAACATCTTTCTATTACTACAAAAATAAAATTAAGCAAATAAATATAGTTATGAGAATATTTGCCAACTCAAATATCTGTATCTAAAAATAAAAATAAACAGAAAAAAATATCGGAAATTTCAAAGTAACAGAGAGAGATAGCCGATGATAAAATAATCATTAAAGAAACGCATTTTTGAATTCTTTTAATTAATATACATTTAATTAATATACTTTTAATTAATATACATTTGATGCATTCAGCCAACTAATACTTCAACTTTTTCTTTTTTTGATTTTTCATTTGCATATTATTCAGATTAATGAATGTTATAATAATATAATATTATAACATATAGCAATGAAAAATAATTTCTGCTGAATTTCTTCATTATAATTAAAGAAAAATAATTAACGAATGAAATTTTAAAATTAAAATAATTTGATAATGAGAAAATGGAATTTCAATTTTACAGTAAGTAATTTGGGATAAATTTAAAATTACATTTATTAGATTAATATAAATCTCTTCCTCCCTTTCTCTCTCTCTCTCTTCTACATTCAGTTAGCAAATGATAGTGAAATAAAAAATACCAATGTGAAAAGATAAAATCAATCTATCAAATTGATTGTATTTATAATGATACTGAAGTAGAAAAACATCTGAGCTAGATGAAATTAATCCTCCAGATAAGGATTCATTTATTTGATAAAAATTATTAATAAATTTCATATTGTTAATGAATTATTAACAGTATAATGAATCCTTCAAATATACCATGAATCCTTAACTTATTCAAATAAATCAAAGAATTCATGAAGCAGAATTATATCATGAGAAAATTTGTTTATGTATACAGATCATGACAATATAATCTAAATTATCATATTGTTATCTTATCTGCCCCATATTTTTAAATATCTCAGGTTTTATTTGTCCTTTTCTATTTTCCATTAAAATTTGCAATACTTAGAATTTGCCATTTACTTAAATCTGCCCAGTAACTTTATACTCAAATAAATTTTGCTAAGTAGCCCTTTTTAGCACTTTTCTTTTATGATTCGACTTCTGATCTAAATTTTCTTTTATAATTCGACTTCTGATCTAAAACGAAATTTCAGTTTATCAAATGAAAATCCACTTAATTTTTTGCTTTTTTGAAGAGACAAAATTAAAGAATCCTAAATTATCAATTATCTTGCATTTTCTTGAAATCTGACAATAATCGTTCAGTATTTTAATGTTCCACCTTATCAATTAATCAAAGATAATAATTATCATTATGATTCAATGCTAACATGATAATTCGTAACATTTATAATATCTATCAAATAAATAGCTTTGACTCACTTCAGCTATTTACATAATTAAGAAACATCAGAATTATCTTTCGAAAACATTATGAATTCACATCATATTTCGATTAAATTAAACCTATATGTTATGCTTGAAGGAATCTCAAAAATGATATGACTTCATTTTCAAGTATGCAATCACTGACGCAGCAGACTATACTAACTAGCACAATTTGAAATCTTCAACAGCTAATTGCATTTCCAAACTCATTCATGCTTGTCAATTTAGTTTATTATTCAGACATTACTAGCTGTATCTAGATACGCAAATGGTAAAGTATCTGAATTATGTATATATATATATATATATATATATATATATATATATATATATATACAAATATATTCGAATTATCATTAAATATCAATTTATTTTCTACAATTCATAAAAAAAGAACGAAAAGTGAAATCAGCAAAAGCGAAAGCTCTAAATGCATGTCAAATTTCAATCTTCTTATTCATATCGATTATTGATTATGATCAATATCAAACTTTATAATTTCCTAACCGTACAATATTTTCACAATGGTACTACTCTATCAAACTATAGTACAAAATCAATAATTTATAAAAATCAATGAGTATCAGGAGATCGATGAAATGATAAAAAAAACGAGGCTTTCTCAATGGAAAACAAGTAAAATTCCACCGTTAATTCTCCTACGTTAAATAAATGATCTAAAACAGATTGAATGCATCGATCTACCCTCACTACACAAGAAGTAAATTATTGCAAAAAAGGATATAGATGAAAGATTTATACTGATGAGGAAACAAAAACCATGAAAACCAAAACCACGTAAACCCGTTAAAAAATTCACTACAGTTTTCTAGTTTCAATTATCTATCTACATTCGAAAATGGAATTCAACCGTTCGATAACGGTGAGCCTATATCCGATGATATATGAACACGTTCGAACGAATCTGTAGGCAACATATTTGCGCCTACAACCGCCTCGCCATTTCTCGATACAAAAAGTGCTAATCCTGAAATTTAAAAAATACAATCGAAAATATACGTTTTATTATATATAAAGAGATCAAAAAATTCAAAATGGTACCCAAATAATAATAACTGCATTTATTACAGGAAAATTTTACAATTATGTAATCATTGTAGACTAAACAAATAGTATATGTACCTCTATCAGCGGACCGATCTTCTGATCCATAACCACTGATCACTGTTTCTTGTAACATGCGATCAATTAAGTCCTCTGCATCCACACGTGTAGCACGTATCCGCGTGGCCGTTTCATTCACGCATTCATCACTTTTAGCTATCTGAGATCTGCAATAGAGTTTCTCAACAAACAAGAAGTCGTGTTAAACTTTGGAAATGAAATCGTTAACATCTTGAAAAGATAATCAATATTACATTCTACGCACATTTCTACTTTACCTGTCTTGGCTCAGCCGTCTAGATTGCGCCAAAGCTGTACCAATATTTCGCCGTACTACATCAGATTTCTTCAAACTATTACTTTTGAATGGATTTTCTACTGCGTAGTGATCAAGGCAAATACCAGTAGATGTTGCTGCAACTGCCAAGGAACTGTCATCTGCAATATAAATTTTTATTCTGAACTAAAGCTGCATCTGATCTGAATGTAACCAAAATAAAAAAATCTGAAAAAAATTTGATCTTATGAAAATTAGTAACATAGCTGAAATCAAATAAAATGTAATAATAATTATTATGCTATTCATATATAATAGTAATCATGTAAGCGTTACAATTACGTCAGCATAAAAAGGAAGAATGTGATTGAAATGGAAAATAGTACCGTGACATTGCGATATATCTTCAACAGATGAGGAATCAGCAGAATCTGTATCTCCCTGTTTTCTTTGTGAAAGATAATCATTGTTTGCCGGTGCTTTCCTATCCATCGGATTCAGTATTAATTCTTCAGACAGTGACTCAATTCGTGGTCTGTAAATAGAGAAGCACAAAACAAATTAAAACAGAAACTTATGCTTAGAGCTCTAAATATGTTAATTCAATTTTTTTTTATTTAAATTTTCACTTTTTCATTCGATCAAAACAAATTCTAATCAGACTGATGACACCATTATTTTGTGTTGTTTGCAATAAATCACTTATATATCTGAAATGATATTTGGTTCCTAAAGAATATTTTCAAGTCTGTGGTTTGTCTCTATTTACAAAAAATGTTAATATTGTTTTAATGGTAAATCCTAAACTTACACTTTGAAAATTGGGTCTGCGCTTTGATGGTTCATTGTAACTTTAATCAGAATCCTTGAATTATCCAGACGTTGATTTATTCCATAACCATCTAGTAGATATGAACGAGTAATCCCTTCAACACCTGATGCAGCAAACTGTGCCAAATTAATATCAACGAAGCCAAGTTTCGAATATGATTTGCCACCCTTCTGTTCCTAAAACAAACAATACTGCAAAAATCTTGTCGTGTAATAATCATTGCGAGCTAAAAAGAAAATAAAGAAAACACTGTGTCAACAAATCGTCACAATGACAACATATTCTTGTATAATTGCTGAAACATCCGATTCGGAAAATCAGTCAGCAACACATTAAATAAACAACGACTTGGCACTTCATACTATGATTTTAGAAAGCCAAGACGATGAAAACAGTTACATTTATATCTTATTCATCATTATGCATTAAATTTACTTCGAATAACGAATAATTCAATTCATCGCTGTCACAAAATGCAAAATTTACCTTACGAAGCGAAATTCTGCATGCACATCTTTCAAGAACGCCCGTTAAAGGATCTGGCGCAATTCGACATAAAAAATTAAAATGACTATTCCAATTAGCTGAATGATTGAGTACTTGAACACGCTCCGTTACACCTTCAAATGCACCACCATTTAATAAGCGAACCTGTAAAAATAATATAATATAATAATTTTACGGAATAAATTGCAAATATTAAAATAGATTTTGCCCATTCTACATTAAGACTATAATTTGCAAACCAATAAAAATAATCATTTTCAACTCAAATCTAATCAATACTATACCTTAGCAAAAAGGACAGCATTAACCAACGGTACGTCACTTAAATGTAAAAGTTCCAAATCAACATGAAATTTATATCCACGTCGTTTGAGGAAGGCCATTAGACCATCAGAAAAATCAAATTAATATCTCTAGTTATACTTCCAGATCGTGTTATTCATTTAAGTTGAAATATATCTGAAATATCGACTATAATTTTACTTTATATCATATTATTATTATAGTAATGAGTAATAAATCTCGTAATTTTGCCCAGAAAGAAATTTGCATAACAACAAAATTATTAATCAATATTATTCTACCTATCTATTATATCAACATTTATCACAAAAAAATGCAAGAAGAAAATCGGGACAACAGAAAATTTCATTACAAAAATATTCTAAAAATACTCTATGAATCATGTCACATCATTTAATAAGTCATCATCAATTCTTTTTTTTTGCTAGCATACTATCGATAAACTTGTTCAATAATTTTTCATTATTATGTAATGAAAATGATCGATAATTACATAAGACAAAACAGTGCAACAATTCATAGTTAACATATGACATCTGTCATCATTTAACAATGTATGCTTTAATAATATTGATGAAAAGAAAAAAAAAAGTTCAAAAAAAAAAAAAACAAAACAAATATTGTGTCATATGAAAGTAATGTAAATCACATGATCATTACATGAAATATTCCATCAATTTAAGATATATCTAATTATCGTGTAGATAATTCATTCAACCTGTTTGATCAATTATACCATATTTTAAAATAATTTTATAACTTTCTCGATGATATTTCTAAATTGATCGTTTTAAATTGGTATTTTTAAGAAAGAGAAAAGAAACAGATGAAAAATTATAATAAAAAATTCCTCTGATAAACAATCGAATTTATCAATTACGTACAAAATGTCGCATAATTCAAATATCAAGAAATACGATTACAATCAATTATAAAGTTTATCAAAAAAATATTACAATCAATTAATAATATTAATAATACAATTTGTAATACAATTTGTATTATACTGTAATTCTTTTGAAATTTGCAAATATTTTTATTTATTTTGCAGACAATTTCTAAAGCAAAGCAATTGTCCAACCAATAAGATATTTAATCCAATATCGTTGGAATGTGAAAATAAATTGATATCAGCTAATGATATCGATCCATTCCTATTGCCTCAAGTAACTTGACACATAATTAAATGAATATTTAATTATATGTCAAATTACTGAATTATTCTTACAAAATTATCGGACACAGTGAAATTTGATTTACAGTGAAATTTGAATTATTTTAATGGAAGTGAATATATGCATAATAAATAATACTACATATTTATAAAACTATGTAATTCCATAGACATCATAAAAAAGAAGATTCGAGATATTATGATAGAAGAAATAACCGTGTGAAGAAAGTAAGAAACGAATCAACTATAAAAGTAGACGAAAATATTACTACAAACATCGGCCGGCCGGAAAATACCAGTCGGACTTTTTCGTTCATAATTTAAGAAATCTCGGGATCAAATCAAATCTGTTTGTACTTCTTTCAATACTAGTATGAGATTATTTCTTAATGTATATCGAGATGAGTCGTTAATTATTGATATAACATTGTATGTGAAAAATCAATTATTATTTTTGCGTATACAATTGTATTAACCTGGATGGTTAAAAATAGTCTAATATAAATTTTACTTATTACATCTATAAATTCTTTTATGATTTCTCAATGACTGTATAATTTTATTGAAAATGAAAAAGTATAAATTAAAATTCATTATTATTTTCATATGATTAATTCTATTAAGTGATATATTTCCTAGTCTGATTAAGTAAGATAGATGAACAAGAAAAGAATATATCACCATGATGATAGCAATTATTTCTCCATGGTTACGCAAAACAAAATTAACATTTCATTTATTCTTATATATTATTTTGCAAACAGGAAAGTAATATGAATATTAAGCATATAATATTTAATGAATTATTAAACGATCAATCATTCTAAATGGATTTTAAAAGATCAATCTTTTTAAATTATTATATATTTCATAAATGCATTAGACATAGAAGACTTCTTCTTGAAATAATGTATATTTCAGAATATCTCTTTAATTTAGACTATCGCAAGATCAGGTCGGATCGGATTGAATCGGATTAAATGAATTGAAAATCTTATTTTTATACAAAAATTGTTGATATATATTTTGAATACCGTATATAATTGATAATATACTGTGAGAGTATTAGCAATTTTCATTCAAAAATTTTATTTTATTATCTTATAAAATAGGTTAATAGAACGAAACAACAAATTATTGACGTGTAATTAATCACAAATATCATCAATTAAAATTCTTGAGAGGAATTAATAAAAGATCTATTCGATATTTAATTAGATTATATCGTATTTTCTCCATTGCTATTTATTTTAACTTCTCTCTTATTATTTTTTAATTTACATATTTTTCTCTTTCTTTTCTATCTTCTCATATATATTTTATATCATTATAACTGATAATTTCTCTCGTATTTCTAATATCCAAATGATAAAGAAATTAAGGATATATATTAATAATAATAATAATTACTTAATATACATACATCAATAAACTGAACATAGTAATAATATGAATGAACTGATACATTTCAAATGTTCAAAGGGCAAGGATAAAATAATCTAGCAAAAACTTCACATCCAGAAAATATTGAAAATCAGACAGATTATATTAGTTTGCTTTCGTACTTTACTTTCGTTCAAGTATACATTGATTGAATCGATCATTACAACATTTTATATATATGTATGTGTGTATGTGTATGTTAGCATGTCTATCATGTATGTCTATGTATTATTTCGTATTTTTATAAATGTATTGTTTGTTTGTATGTTGCCGATTCTATGTCTTCCCTATTTATCCTTTTCCTGTTTATACCTAATTGTACAGAAACGTACTATTTTTTTTTAATGAAAATGAACAGAGAAATAAAGTAGGAGAAAAAAAAAAGGTTATGAAATAAAAGACTGAAGATGAATTTCAGTTATACAAATTAAAAGAATAAATGGTAAAGCTATAGTGAACATAACTGGTACGAAAATATGCTACAGACAACAATTCTTTTTTTTTCCGTTAGAAATAATTTCAGTCCATGCTCATGATTAATTAAACTAGGAAATTAAGAAAAGATGTAATATAACTTTAGACATTCTTTATCGCTATCAGTAGATGATCTGTCTGACAGAATTTTTGTATATGAATGTCAACCAAAATAATCAATCAGTATGTTATCTAATGTTCATGATAACATAAATTTTCAATTTGTTGTCTTCTTCTGTGAGCATCAGTCAATATCTCGACAGCCTGCGGAATAATACAAGAAAAGAGATGGTGTTCAATCAGCAGTGCACATATTCTTTATATTATACTAGTGATGACAACACAAGTTGAAATAATTTGGGGAAAAACGAAACAAACGAGATTATACATAGGTCAGATCATAGGCATTAAACATCTATCATAGCGTGTACTTATAGAGCAGGCTCCTCGAAAATGCTTACAAAATTTGATTATTAAATTAAATAGCCAAAGAATTTATGATATTGTCATGAAGATAGCATAACAGGGAATATGCAATATTCAACAAATTTGGTTGTTGCTATTGGTCATGAATAGGTTGCCTAATCTTAATCGGTTGTTTCCGTTTTCTGAATTCAATCGGTCCATCTATTTTCTTTCGTTTTACTGCTGCACTCTTACCACTAAATATGATAAGGTCTTCCGGTGCCACTACCGGTTCACTAGTTCGTTTTTGACCTTGCTCTTCAGTAGGTAGTTCCCAGTCCCTGAAAAACAAATAAGCATTAACTGCATATCAACATATGCTATAGCTGATTATCTCATGAAAAATTTTTTTAAAATATTCCACTTAGTGCAAATTTTTCAAAGTAATAAACTCTGAATCAGTGTTTATTTCCTGACTAAAATTAAAACTTAGTTCATAGAAAATTGCTAAAAATATAGCACCATATTTGCCATAAGCATATTTTATCGATAATCAAAAGAATTTTCAAGAAAAACAAAAAAAAAAAAATGCTGACACTTTTGGCTTTTCCGGAACTTTTTCCACTGGTATCCAAGGACCATATGGACTGGATCGTGGTCGCTCTTCTTCCTTTACAATTTTTTTAATAGTTTCTTCTTCAACTTCATTTTTCACATCAATACTTTCGCCTCCGGCATTCGAATAATGATTTTTAATAATCTGATTACAACTGCTGTCTTCAAAAACTTCTTCTTTTATCGCCAAATTTAATGTCAGCTTCTCTTGCTTTGAATTCTAAAACGAAATTCATAAAGACTGACTATAAAAAAATATCGAAATAAATTTAATCCAAATCATTTATCACAACTTCGACTTTCACACTGTCTAGACAATTCTGGCTGAATATCATTACATTCTGAAAAATGATCGAGCTTCCGAAAGAAACAGTGAGAAAGTAAAACAACGACAGGACCGAAACCAATGCAAATAACTTATAAAATGGCTAAATGGACAATTCCATGAAAAAATATAATAAAATGGCTAAATGGACAATTCCATGAAAAAATATACTTTATGCAGAAAAATATTTCTTAAAAACTGCTACCTGAGAAGATGGAGGTAAAGGAATATCACATTCGTTGATAATGAAATTTGTAGCATTCATTTCCGGATCAAATTTCATTATTTGCGGATCGTTAAATGAATTTTCTCGCTTCCCATTTATGGCAGTTGATTGACAAGTACTTGGATCTTGAATATCTGAATATTTATTTATTCATCCAATTTTATTTATCCTTGCTTTTTATCTACTGTCCTCAGGTCTAGCCTCCATCTGTAGTCTTCAGATGAAAGCAGTTCCAATGGAACGAAGAAAGCTTTGATTCATCTATGTTCAAAAGATGATTTACTTGACGAGACTTTTCCAGCGCTGCATTTTTCTGGAATTGTTTTTTCAATTGTATTTTGTGGAAAAGAACTCTGCGATATCTTCGGCTTACTAATTCCTGCAGTTTCATATTGCTCCCAATGACGTCGATGCTCTGAAAATTAATTTGTAATGCTGTAAATTGGGTTCTCAAACTACTTTTTTGAATAATTTTTGAAAGAGGAGTGAATGGTGGATATGACAAATAAAATAGTTCTTAGAAACTAAAAAAAAAGGAAACATGACGGCTCTTGACAACTATTGTTTACAAAAGAAATAACTTCGAGAAATAACTTCGAAATATATAAAGCTGATTTAGTTATCCGTCATTTATGAGAACTGAACCAAGAATTAGCACAAATGATTCAAATTGAAAAATAACAATGCTTCTCAACATTCCCTTAAAAAAATGATATAAGCATACCTGACTTTAATTTGTTTGGTTCTGTAATCTGATTTTTATTCACTGCATCATTATTATTCTCCATCATAGCTAATTTCATGGTGTATTGTTCTGCTGTGTAGTAATTTTCGGGCCGTTCCCAAACAGTTACTGTAAAATTGTTGCTAAAGTAACTTGTGAATCAACAATCAAATGAAGAAATAGGTAAATAAAATAGCGATAAACAAATAATATAAGTAAATAAATGAAAAATGAATTATAATTTCAAATTAATCAATGATGAATCAATCCACAAACCATACCTCCACTGTACATATGAAAGTAATATAATGCGCCATTATCCGTCCTAGCTTCAACCCAAACTGTTTCATTTTTTTCATCATATTTCCCTTCTTCTGTTTTATGTTCTGCTTTCGTTCGTTCTAATTCCTGCTGAAAAAGAGATTTTTGTAGTAACTGTAATCAAAATATAGTATAATCTGGAAATCTTTCGAATCTTTATTTTATTATAAAAAAACTGACTTCTTTTTTTCGCTGCGCCATATGACGAGCCATCTCAGCGATTGAAGCACTGTGTGTTCGTGGATCCATGTATTTTTTTGGTTTTGGCATCGGACCGACTATTCCCGCTAAAACTTCATTTCACATGAGTTGTCCTGATTTTGATCAAATACGCATCTCGATCTTCACATATTATCCAAAATCAGCATAAAACAAAAGTGTTTACGAACCGGAAGGGCATGAATCATCAATTCCCATACTTTTGCTCGCCGCAGATTCCATCATGGCCAGAGTGGCTCGCAGATCACTTTGCTGCAAATTTTAATTGTTTTGTTAAATTCTAAGTAATTCACATTGAAATGTTAACTGATAAGAATAGGAAACTTGGTCGATTTCCAACAGTCATGCTTCTTTCATTCATCTCATTTTTGTAATCTTTTCCTAATCATATTTTTCTACTGAAAATATAAGACTATATTCACTGCATACAAGAATGATGTAACCATTAAACAAACTGTCAATTATTGTAACCTCTTTTTCCCTTTGTTTACTTTGTTTACCAAGCTCTCGTAATTTAGCCTGGATAGCAGCTTTTATGCTTCTGTCCTCCTTCATGATGCTCTATACTAACTCGATTGTCCGCAAACCATACCTGCAAATCAAGCCGTTCATTTTGGCTTCCTCCATACTACACAAAAAAACAACTCCTGAAAATCGCTTTTCCAACTTTATTATCTTATTCACAAAGTAGATTCAAGTTTCGGTTAAAATGCAAAGAATATTATGATTTTTGGAACAAAAAAACAAAAAAAAAGAAAAAAAAAACGGAATTTATTTTCTTCTATTTGTAGTTTCGACTGCTTGAAAAATCACAATTCTTTTTAATCTTTTTCTCGTCTAATAAGAATAAATGCTTCAATCATTTTTAAACAGTTTTTACTGTTACAAAAAGTGCAAAAAACTGGAATTTACTTACCTTACATATCTCGCAAAATCGTCTTGCATTTGACTTCCATACATCCGTCATATTTTCAACGTATCTTTAAATTTCAAATAATATATAAACATGTAATTTTATTATCTAATCATGTTTATGGAACTCACATGCGCTATGACGTCACACGTATTCCGATTCACCAATAAACTGAAGCAAATATAATTTTCATTCCTATGATCAAATTAATCAAACCTTTATAAAAATTCCACGAATGTTTCTAATATTTCGCATCTCAAGTCGGCCCTACGGCCAATAATTTGTCTTGGTGTGAAAATATCTGTTCCTATCCCTCTGGAATATCTTAAAATGCTCCACCTCGCCATCTCAGGACGAACTAATTTCCATGGTTTATATTTTCTCTGCGAAACCTATAAGAAATGAAATCTGGAATTTAT
Source organism: Dirofilaria repens (assembly GCA_008729115.1). Lineage (NCBI taxonomy): Eukaryota > Metazoa > Nematoda > Chromadorea > Rhabditida > Onchocercidae > Dirofilaria > Dirofilaria repens. Next base: position 31,952 of record SNRZ01000088.1, read on the forward strand.
ATGGACCAGTAGCAAAGTCAAATGTTAGGAAGCAAGTATTGTAACTTGTCTTCCTATCAATATTGAATACTTTCAAACTTTCAAACTTTACTTTTACTTTTAGTTAGAAAACATTTTTACAAAATTAAGTCACGCAATTACTCGAGATAAATGCAAAATTAGTAATTAAATGGAGCATCACAAATGAACAACCGAAAGATATGAATAACAGAAGGAAATGAAGCTAATTATTTTCAAAAAATTTCATATGAACATTTCACTCACTAGATGATGTTAAAAGAGATAGTAAGTTACATTCGTAGAAGATTTAAATAAACTCATAAGACATCATCAATAATCTCTGTTGAGAATGATCAATAATCTCATGAATAACCTTGAACAACTAAGGTTAATAATCTAAATTAATCTTTTGCATTGATGGTTTCGTGGATTTCTCGCACGGCCTACTTTAACTATACATTTCATGATTATTTTGTTATCAAATTACAACAAATGATGAACAAATGATTGCTTGCAAGAAGTGAGGTTCAATATTCTTTGATTCATGCTACTTATAAGAGGTTTATAAAGGATCATAACTGTTCGGATCTACAGTATACTCTCCATCCAAAAAATTTCCGTCATTCAACATATCTGTCTTCCTGCGATGATTTCCTTTGTCGGATTTAGCCTTATTACGAGTAACTTTATCACTTTTTCTGTTTGATGCCTTTTTCTTTGAAGAGGATTTCGCTTTTGATTTTGGCTTCATTTCAATAACCTCACTAATCACTGATTTCTGAAATAGTTCTGAATAAGCATCGATAACAATGAAGTTCATATGTTATTAATAGTCAAAAAAGAAAGGATGAATGCCTTGATAAGCAACTCCCGGATGCAGAAACTGATACAGAAGTGCTATGAGTAATCTAAACGCTCTTTGGCAAAACGATCTTTGGCAAAAATTAATCCTTCTCACCGATTTGTTTATATTATCGTTCCCCATACTAGGATAATCAATTAGAGTTGAAATAATAGGATGATGCCCAATTTCATCTTCAGCCTCTGAATCAACAGGTATAGAAGCAACCAAAGGATTCGGGCCTGATTCATCTGGTTCTCCATACGTTACTTCTGAAAAAAAAAATGTGCTTCCTGCGCTAACAATCCATCAATATTACATTTCATATTTTTAATAAATATAATGATAATGCTAGGAATACTAGTATCTTTTTTTCGCACACAAAAAAAAAGAAAGAAAAAAAAAACTTGTATTATCCTTGAAATCTTCGGTATCGTTAAGCCAAGCATCTAAATCATCAATCAAAGATTTCGGATGCATTTTGTTGGAGAAGATGTCTTCTTGATCAGTCTCAGCTATACTATCCACCGAATTACCAATCGGAACTTTGTATGCTAAAAAAGAAACTCTCAGAACGAAAAATGCAGAAATCAAACATGTATAAACATTTAAAATTATTTTTTCAAAAGTACCCATCGGTGTTTGTGGTTCATTTTTTGAATTATCGGACAATCGAAAACTATCCAATGTCGTGGTTCGCTTTAGTGCTGTGTTTATTTTTTCAATCTGCACTTCCTCCTCAGATGGTACGTCTTCTTCATAAGTAGTTACCATACTGTTCACTTCCCTCAACAAGCAAATTAGTTTAATATCCATTACATCAATTATAATTCTGGATAAAATAAACAAAAACTTACTCATCGCTATTACCTGCATGATTCGATGCAGCGTCACCTATAGATTCGCTTTTGTTTATTTGTTCATTATTATCTGCTTGCAAAGATGATTTAGTAATATCAGATGGAACCGAATGTTTTCCTGAATTTGCAAATGAGTGAGAAAAAACAAAAACATATTCTGGAAAGTCTTTTCGAATGTTTTTTTTTCCAAAAAAAAAAAATCAAAATAGAGTACCTGAATGATTTTTAATAAAGGATGGCGATGCAATAGTATTCAGAGAATGTGAAGCGATATTAGATGATGGACAAAGCGAAGGCTGATAATTCGGATTACCGAATGGTATTGGTCGTCCTTCACCAACTGGTAATCCACCCCTTCCTCCGTCGGATATTGGCATAGGAGCAACTTTTTCAGCAGCACGACGTCGACGCATTGCCATATTTTCCATAAATCTATAAGGGATGATTACAAGTATGAAAAATATATCTGAATACGTAAAAGAATATTAAAATATTAAAAGAAAAAATATTAAAAAAAAAAAAATACTTGTCATAGTTGGCATCTTGCGTTTCTTCGTACATGTCTAGTTCATCAAAACTTAGCTCGATATCTCGCCGATTAGTTTCTAACTGTCCAATAAGCGTTTCTCGCTTAAATGGAAAAATAAGTTATAAATATTGTGAAATTGCTCTGAACGAAATATATTAGCGCATCATTCAATTGCTTTTATTTTCCTTATTTAAATAGATAAATGATTATTCTATAAGAGCTTCCACAAAAACAATGAATAATTTATTAATTCAACCTAATAATTTAATTCAGTTAAATTAATGAATCGCCTGAAATCAAGACAACTTTAAAATAGTAAAGCAATTTGATTCAAAAGTTAGCTATCCTTCAAACGAGAGTTAATTTAGAAAGATAATACAAATTCGCTTATTTATAACATTAATATATGTATATCAGAAATAATAAATACAGATGTGAAACTATCCGTATTGAATGATTACCTGCAAATATAAAAAAGGTATATTGAAGAACAAATAAAGAAAACGTAATCCGAATGAATTGCGCATTGAACACTGTGTAAAACGAATCTCCGAAGCTTGACTTCCATTTGAACATTCTTTTCTGTTAGTGAAAATGATTATTTATATTTTATACAAAAGTCATTGACATATACATATATATCAAAAAATATTTTATTTACTTCATAGAAATGGAAGCGTAAGACTTATTATTAATAGATATACCATATAAAATAATGATCACTTCATTAGACTATTATATAATTAACTATAAAATTCATTTATTAACAGTAATCTATTTACAACCATAGCTGTTTCATTTAATTTAGTAATATACAATATCATTATCATATCATATCAGCAGTATAATTATACTTCAATGTTTATTTATTTCTTATTTGGATGTGATGTCGAAAGGCATTTTTCAAACTGATAAGCAATGAATAATTATAGATGCTATTATGAATAATAATTGTCCTTTATGAAGATGACAAAAATATACCTTCAATGTTTGAAGTAGCTGAGAAATGAATAAATGTATGGAAAGGAAGCACTTCTCTTCGTTTTCATCTATTTTAACGGATTAATGATTTTGTTGCTTATCAAATTATTATAGACAATATTTTTTCGCTAGTACTAAATTTCCTAATCATTCCATACAACACATTTAAAATGTTATAAGTGAGCATGCCTTAAAATGTTTAATGCAAAATAATAATTTGCTATAGTTATAAAAATTCGCTTAGCAGCACTTAAAAATTGGCTGTTTCATTATCATTTTGTTGATAATTTAGATTAAGGAAGAAAATTGAAAGATAAGAAAGAGGAAATAGAGATATCTTAAATTTCATATATTTTCTGAATGAAATTTTCCAAAAAGAGAAAGAGAAAAAGGAAAAGAGACTAATTTTATTTAATATATTATAAAATGTTTCACATTTAGAATTTCATTTATTTTGCTGCTTAAAAATAAAAAAAAAAAAAAACTCCAAATATTTTCAAAAACACTCATTTAAAGTCCATTTTTTAATCAAAAAAAGAATTAATTTATTTAAGAAATAAATTTAATATTTATAAAATCATTAAGTATCATTAATTCAACTGTATAATACACATTTTAAAAGATAATAGACAAAAATTAAAAAAAAAAAACAGCAAAATGAATTAACAATTACATATTGAATATACTATAAAATAAACAAATAGTTAAAATAGGATGATACATAATTCACTGAATATGAATGAATGAATATGAATAATAAAATAAACAAACAAATTTTCTGAAACTTCGGAAATATCAATAATGGTAATATCATCAGGTACATCAAATAGTATACACAATCTTTTGTTTTTCTTTTTTTAAATATTTTTTTTTTGCAAATTTTAATTCCACATATCTTTCTCAAAGATTTAAAATGAAATTTTCAAATAATTTAATGTTTTTTTTTTTTTTTTTTGTTAAGCATTCAATAAATTGATATAAATTTTACATGGAATGCTTGCCAAATAGTGATATGATACAATGATAAATCAAATTAAAGTTACAATAGTAAAAAAAATATTTGAAAGAAGAAAAGAATTATTTTGTTATATTTTTACAAGGCATTTGCACAACTATGACTTAGGGAAAATCGATATATTGATAAATTGGAATAAATCGATCGGGTAAAGTGAATTGAACTTCTCGAACATAGTGTAATTGTTGTCGACAAAATGGACATAGTATATCATTTTGATTTCGCTTACGGCAATCCATTAATATTTTCATTAGACAGGTGGAACAAAGCATATGACCACAACCAATTTGACGATCAGCAACATATTGCAGACAAATTTTGCATTCTTCTATGTAATCTGGACATTTCTCGAGTTGTAATAATGGTAATTCTATTGATGGACTTGTTGTTATTGTAGAAGTGTTAAATGTAATAGCTTCGTTATTGTTATCCAAATTAGAAATAGATGATGCAGCAGAGTTTGCTGTAGTTGTACGAGTGTTTCTTGATCTTTTTAAAAGTCCAGTTGGCTCCAAACTTAATCGTACACCGCTATAAATGGCCAATAATAATACAAAGAAGAAGTCTACTTTTAAAATACTGAATGACCATGTAAATGCGGAAGGATTCAAAAATTCCGATGTACGTCTTTCAAAATCAAACAGTACATGTAAAGTACTTGTATGAATTACAGCTGCTGCAGATACTGCCAATGATAGTACCAGAAATATTCGATGAGCATGTCGAGAGCTTCGAACTAACCAACCACTTGCCTGAAATCGTCCGTTGATCCAATCAATCTCTACCCGCCCTGCTGATACCATATAGTGATAAAAGATAGCACACCAGAAGAATAATATAAATGAAACACTAGTTAATCCCGTTCGAGCAGGTATTGTATTTGCCACGTTAAACCTGCTTCTAGGCCACTGGATTAAAACGACTAGATAGAACAGAAATGCAGTAAAATGACGAATAAATGTTGTCCAGGAAAGTTTCTGCAGGACAGTGAACAATTGATCAAGTTATTCGAAATAGCGAAATACTGTAACATTGAGGAGCTCATTGCGAGAATAAAGTTTTAGCAAATCGATGTATATTCAAAATATCAATTTTTGAGAAATTCGTTTCCTTCCAATAATATTTCAAATAGCTACAACAGACAAAGACAAAATAAGTATCGAAGAAAGCTTATCAGTAATAGGACGTTTCCAATGACTGAATTATCAGTGAAGCAAAATATAGCGAATGAAAACCTACAGTGTGATTAAAAAAGAAAAGAAAATGGAAGAGCAAGGAGTAATAATTATCGATTGTTTTCAAAGTTTACTTCACATTTACTCGTCATAAATTCAATGCCCATTAACAAACAAACAATTTGAAAACATGAACCAAAAATAATCTGTCACACAATATCTATTGCTCCCTTTAATAGCACATATTGTGTAAAATGGCCAAAGATCAACAATGAGCATAAACATTACCAACAAATTGCTACAACATTTGTGGTTAAAAATATTTTTTTTTCTCAAGGTCAGAATTTAAAAAGAAAACATTATCATAAGATTTGATAGTATTAAATTTCATTCTCTCGCTTATTTGGAAATAGTGAAGTGTAACATTATTCAATTTCCACTTGTTCAAAAAATGCAACAGTCTGTTTTAATAATAGCACTATCTCATCATCGTTGATCAAATGTTTGATCATAAATGTCAGCAATACGATTAATCTTTCAGTTTTGCAACTTTCTACTTTATGATCTATGAGAGTGATATTTGATATAAATAAATGAACAAATATATATTTTAAGCTCAGAATTTCTCTCATTTTCATTTATTATATTGCCTCATTTTTCAAATCTTCGAGTACATGTATGTTAATACACACAGAGACACAAAAATACACATATATTTTCTTCCCTTTCTTAAATTACAAACTTTGAACACCACCATTATTACGATTCGTCATTTCGGTGATTAGCATAGTAGTATATATTTATTTTACATGTATAATATATTATTTGATGAAATTCATCAAAGCTTTATTTTTTGAAAACAGCAAACAAAAAGACAATAAAAAATCAAATTAGAAAGAATAGAAATTTGGTAGTAATATACACTTACCGTTTGTAGTTTTCCACAAATGTTCGGCAAACATCTTCAGAAACTTGTCGGTGATGCCCCATGTCTAGCCTATTCCCCACAATCAAGACTGGTATATTGCTCGGAACATTGTCCAGTTCTCTGATAATATATTCCCATGTCCTGAATTGAAAATAAATATATTTTTATTATTCCTGATCAATCAATTAAAAAAAAAATGAAATAACTGCTAATATATCATATTTAGAACGCTCTTTCTTACATAAGCCACTGTGAAATATAACTATTCTACTGGAACAATCTCACCTATTATTAAATGGTTCATGAATAAAAATCGATACCAGTTTTTAGTAATATCAAACACAAGTATCACTCCATTGGCGCCTTTATAAACATCAACGAATTGCGCATCACAAGTAACTTCTGTAAACTGAAAATAAATAAGCATAAGAATAAATCTAGTGATGAAATAATGATGCAGATGAATCAGTAAATGAGATAATACTTCCGATTCCATATTTTTCAGTTTGAGACCATCTGGTTTCAAGCGCTTTTTAGTACTTTGATCAACTACATCCCATACATCTACCTTGACTACATCATCTGTAGCACGGTAGTTCCACTGTATAGATGCCACCTAAATAAACCATGATCAGTAAAAAATCTGGTGGATTAAATTAACATATCCAGTGGATTAAGTCAGGAATTAAATCAATTTTTTCTATCATAATTCGTAAGATACTCACTATTACTCTTCTTTGGAGATTTTATTTCTGAAGAATTTTAACTTCAAAATAGGCAAAAGAATATGTTTTAATAATATATCCTTTCTAAAATATAGGATTGGAATACAATTGCATATGATTAAAAATTCTCTTGCCTGTATTTCATTAGTCGGTATATAATCATCCATAAATGGTAAACCTTGCAGACGTCGCCATAAACAAGTTTTTCCAACACTTCGATCACCACGTATTACAATTTTCACTGCAAAAATAATAGCTTATATCAAATAAATCAATCTAATGATCTATTGATAAATATTATGTAGAGAAACGAAACATCATACAAACGTATAAGAAATGTCATTTCGATATGCACTTTAACATCCACTTCCAAGGATTAATTTAGTAATTTCAACTAAACTATTCAAAAATCTTAATTTAAATGCAATTTTAAAGCTAGTACTTGAAGAAAATATTTTGAAAAATTTAACATGTACCCAATCCTTAAATTATTTATCAACAGAATACTTACTGTTATATTGTACCCCTTTCGCATACTTCCTTTGTAATTCATGACCAAGTGTAGCAATACCACGAGGCATATGTTCAAGTTCATTATTTCCATGATGACAAGTGTTATCTACTCCACCGAATCTCTTCTTCAAAGCTGATATCATTGTTAAATAATATTATATTTCACTGTATGGTTGTAGCGTTATTGTAATGTTGTCGATAAAACTCTGGTAGTCTTGTTGCAAAAAATACAGATTAATAAAATGCAGATCTAAGTTTATATTTTTTTTTAAATCCTGTTTTTCAGAAATAGTCGAAGACATTTCCTGATAACTGACCACATTCCATATCAAAAACCATAATATAACGTTTCGTTCCTAAAAAAAAAAAAAAAAAAAAAAAAAGAAAATTTCGGCATATTCACTAAGTATTACACATTATGCATTGGACATGTATACATCCTGAAAGAAAAGTTTGATCACAATAAGCGATGAAATTCTAAAAGTTTAACTTATCCAGCGACTGTCAATCGATACCCAAAATCATAATCACCTTCTATTTCTCCATACGCAAGAAGTAATATTTCAAAAACAGGTTCAAATTACTATCATTTTATACTATAATAACAAAAGTGATTAATGAGAAAATGTACTATTTAGAGTAATTGTTCAACTTTGAAATGATATCTACGCAATATAAAGAATATTTTTTTATTTTGAAAATTTGTGGCAACAACAAAAATGATAAACAAACAATCAAAAGATGAAGAAAAAGAACAAGACATATTTAGCCTATAATGCAAATATATACACTTAATATATATGTTTACTTTATCGCAATGCAAACATATATACAGGAAGCATTCCTTCTGGGAAATTCTGTTGTTTCTTCTCGGCCACCAATGTAAGACCTACAGTTCGAAAGAGTTGCAACAACGCATTCTTGGGACGCGTCCAACTGTTATCTTCTTCATCGAAATTGTAACCATCCTCGGAGGATGAAACGTTTTCTTTTACAACAATACAACCATTATCTTTCAAACCTTCCTATAAAATAGTATATCCAAGTTATGAAAATATAATTTAATCTCTCTATTAAATTAAAGGAAATAAAGCTATTAAAATCTTCTTTCTTTAGAGATCACTAAATTGAATTTCTTTTCTTTTATCTATCCATTACAATGAAATTTTATTCACTGTCCCAATCACATTCTAACACTGGGCATTTTCCATGTGATTTGATAAATTATAAATATTCTTTGAAGTGGGTATTATAATGTTTTAATAACTCTTATAAATTATTAGCATCCTAACATGTATTTGTCTAAATATTTGAAAACTAATGCTTCGGAACAATTATGAACGATAAAACGATGGGTCCAGCAAATAATCAAGGCATTTTCGCGATGGATCAACCAACAACAAAGTGCACAAAGACAAAAAGAAATGTGTCAAAGTCTTACCAGAAATATTATAATAAAACGCCACAACAACTAAATCGATATTCAAAAATATATAGATTCTAATTTACCATAATTCTATATAAATTTTGGATATATTTATGACTTCTGGTTAATTAACAATCGAAGCTTACCCTACATCGTCGGAGGAATTTACAAAAATCGTCATTGGTTAGATGACCAGTAACCCACTGTATCCATATGAGATCATAATGACAAGACGATGGCTCGAACCGTTGCAAACTACATACCAACTTACTACCAATCCGAATGTTCTCTTTACCAATGTAATTAGTAGATTCTGAAATAATCTCAAAAGCAATGTCAAAGTAACCGTAGACAACTGAATGTTCAAAAATTATCTAGTCCAGTGTAACTTTCTTTAACTGTTACAATGAAAGCGATTATGAATTATCATCGCTAATCACTCTCCACTGTTACTTATCAGAAGTTATTACTACAATAGTACTATTACCGTTATCATTCAGCAATTATTATTAATGCAATAACATTACTGTTATTATCACTCAATAGTTATTATATCATTTACTAACAATTATTACACGTAAAATAAGATTGTCTAGAAAAATTATTTTGTTTATAACAGACTGCATAGAAATTTTTCGAACAATGACATTGTAGAAAAGTAACAAGTAGAGACTAGCTCACCTTGAATGAAACTTTCGGTAACATCTATCATATCCACTGAATCAAATAATGGTAATAAAAGATGCTTAGTAACACGCCCTATGCCACATCCACAATCAATTGCTCGCTCAAATTTTGTTAATATCCCTAAATAAAATGCATTTGTAAAGGTATCTAAACTTTAACAAGTAATATGATAAAACTTTAACTTACTTCTGCGAGTTTCAATTTTTCACATGCAGAAGATCTTATTTCCTCTATAAAAAAAGATTTTCCAGTACTACCTGGCATGAATCAAACATATTAAAATGAAATAAGTAAGCATATTCTCTTGCGATATGATTCTTTTACAAAAAATTGTCAACTTTTTTGAAAAAGTTGCTGATTCCGTTAACAAAAACATATGTCATGAAGAGATGTCTTAGTAAAGGATAAAAATTAAAACAAACTTTAGCTTTCAATACATTAATGAAATGTTTGGAATCATGAATATCGGGTGCATGAAGATGAGCAAAACCTCCAAGCATACCATCAACATTACAAGATACTGATGCCCAATATTCTTTAGCCTGAAATAATTCACTTGAAATGATATGCTGGAAGAAATAAGAACAAAAAGAAAAACTTATAATCAATATAACATAGATATTTTATTTTTCCTCTTGCTATTCAGTTAACAAAATGAAATGATAAAAGTAAGCAGAGTGAAAGAAATTGGAAATATTTTTTCTGAAATTACACTATATAACTTTCAACGTATATCATTTCTAATTAATCTCTTACTATTTTAATCAGAAAATGCAATGTGGTTAAAAATTACAACTAGCATATTTAGTTTTTTACTTAGCTCAATGAATATAATTGATTTTTTATATAATGATAAAATATTTGAATAACGATAACATAAAAAAAGAACTTGTATACGAGAAAACTTGATAAAAAGTTAATTCCTTAGCCAATGATATTAGTTAACGATAATTAATGAAAATTCAACACTACGTATTTTAGTGCCATTTAATGCAAGCTATCAAATTAATAAAAAAATTTATACAAATATGCACTCACCTTTTTATAAATCATTTCTTTGTCGTCTGGATTAGCATTTGATGCTTTTTGATTAAGCTGTTTTGAATCCATTCTGTTTTGAAATTTTTCTAATATTCTCCTTTTCTTCAGCACACTCTTATTAATTAATGTATTTCGTCTGATCATTTCTCATTTTGACTATCAAAAAAGATCGTTCTGTAAAATATTAGTATACTAAAAGTATATGTAAAGAATTAATTTCACGTAAATGACGTAATACGACTCAAGTAAAATAGTATAAATTTAACACATGTAATAATGCACAGTAAAGTAAAAATATAACATATGCTAATTAAACTTAAGTAATGTAACATTTTACTTACATATGCACTTCTACAATACTAATTTTATATGGAATAAACGTAACATTAGTGCAGCACAAATTATAAAATCATAATGTAACGCTGATAAAATAATATCATCCATATGAAAAAATTCAAACCTCAAATGATGTATCCGCGAATATCATATCATTATCATGCCTTTACCCTTATTCTGCCATTCACAACATGATATCAAGCATATGCCGTATTTCTCATATGTCTAACATTTCGTACAACACTTACGTAAGTGAATATCTTATCAATCCAGAGTAATAGGATAGACATAGCTTCTCTCTCATTTGAATTACCGCGTAACATTTCCGAGGATAGAATACAAATGCTTCATCCCAAATATTTCATTACCCGGGATTGCTCGAAGAAGCTTCGAATAATCTGGGTAATGTTTTATCGGGAAGTCGCGGGAGAAGGTAGGCGATGTAGAATTTATTGAAACTTACATTTGTATTTGCTAACATATTTTATGTTAAACATAGGCTTGCGATGTTTATACAGATATTGTCACACGTCCGTTTACGTAGATATTGTCATACGTAAGGATTCGTTTATCTATCACTAACCGTGAACTTTCATATTTTTTTTTTTTTGCGTGATATATTTTTATTAGCATTCTCATATTTCGTTGGTATAGATGTTGTCATCTTTTAAATATGCTATAACTTTTCATCCTAGATTACATGAAGCATTTCTGATACGTTGTAAATAAATACATCGTTTCGATCTGATAATATTATCGCATTTGGGATTGTACAGGGCAATGTTGTAATTTTTCTTATTGCGAAGTAAAAGGTACATATTTGCTTAATTTCTATTAAAATTCAATCTTTTTAATAAAAAAATGAGATTACAATGTTTAATTTTTATTTCTACAAAGAAAATATTCAATCAATCTTTCTATCATTTCCTTTCCTCTTCCTATCGACAGAACGAAAAAGAATAAGAGTTTTAAAAAATTTCAGAAATTGGATTTAATATGAGATGTTATTTTATAATTTTCAACATGATATAAATTTTTGTTTTCTAACAATTTTAAAATATTTCGAATTATTCATAAGATTTAGGTAGAATGAAAAAGCAGCTGACATTTTTTAGTAATTTCTTAAAAAAATTTCTTCATACCTTTATTACTGTAAGAATTTGATTTCAGTTATAAATACAATTTGTCAGGAACGTATGTACATCGACATCAGAAATTTATTTTTGCCATCTGCACCACCAGCACCAATCGTCCAGTACATGAACTTTTCAGGGCAAGCCTTATCATCACTTTATTCATCGCAACGCTTTTGGCTTGTTCCGTATGTTATTTTTTTTTTTCATTGAAAATCCAAGTATTTAAAATTCGCCGTTTCAGTATATATACTGGTTTTTTTTTTGGTCCCATTTTTCGATAAAACATTTGGTCAGGTAGGGGTTAGTCTTCAGTGAAGGTTGAACTGATATAAATTCAATAAGGCGTGATTATCTGAGATAAGCTATGGGTATCTTATTTCTGTGGATTCTTAGTAATATGGATTATGCCGCATAATCCATCTTGCGATGGTCATATATCTAACTGATAATGAATTGTTACTTTTTGTATTATAAGGGATAAAATAGTGATATAATAATTATGATCTTCAGCTTGCATTCTTGCTTCGACGCATAGCGAATACAACTAGCGGATTCTGGTCAGTACTCTCTCTGTTTTCCGTATTTGGTGGTGGTGTGTTTTTGGCAACATGTCTCCTAGATTTGTTGCCGGATGCAAGAGAAAGTCTTCGGAAAATAGAAGACATGCAGCGAATGACTTATTACTATCCAGTTATGGAAATTTTTGTAGCCGTTGGGTTTTTGCTGGTACTTTCAACGGAACAGGTAATTTTTGATTTTAATTCAAAAGCCAGCATTGTTTTTTGAATGATTGTTGTTCTTGTACGGTCTACCTAATAGCAAAATTTCAGCATGTCTAACAACGAAAAACTTTTCCCTTTTTATAATAGTGTATTCGTCTTATCACCTATCACTAAATACCTCTTCTACATGAAACTTTGTTTAAGAAGTCACTTTTTTATTTTCTTTTGTCATCTCTAGTTACTTAGTAAATATGCAAGGTAGAAGATATAAAATTTTTCCAAAAGCATAAATTTTATCAAAATTAGATTGCTGCGTTTATCCGGGAAAGACATGGTACTGCTGATATGGAGAACTTAATCACCGGATATCACAATCACGGTGAATCAAATCCTGAACTCACAAATTTTTATTCGGGATACGGTTTGTTCTTTACATATGTTGTTAATTGTTCTGATTTGTTTTGTTTTTGTTAGTATCGATAATTTTTTTAGAAAATAAAGATTGATTGCATTTGAAGTTTAGAAAGTGAAGCCAACCGGCAATCTTTAACACGATCTCAATCCACAGTACGTGTTATTTTGCTAGTGATTGCACTATCATTACATGCTGTATTTGAGGGCCTATCATTAGGCCTTGTTAGCGGTATGGACGAAATTGTGCAGGTAAAACTATTGGAATATATAGACTTTTAATAATTTGCGTTATTTATTTTATTTCGAATCTGCGTAGTGAGTATATTTTTCCATTTATCTGTTCGTAAAACCTAATGATATTTAAATGCATATGTGCAGATCTTCTTCGCTCTACTTCTGCATAAAATAGTTATTGGCTTTTCGCTCGGAGTTCGCTTTGTGCAGAGTACTTTAAGTCTTACAATGGCATTAATATGGTCCACTGTCTTCGCTGCACAGATTATTGTCGGAGGTTTTTGCGGCATTGCTATTCTAGACTTCGTCAGCCATGGATCACCAGTTATCGCAGGCAAAGTTTCTTTTGTTGCTCAGGTAAAATTCTTCATTGCATTTATTGGTATTAGTGCTTCAATTTATTTTTTGTTTCCATTCATTAATTATTAACTGTTAATTAATAAAATACTCTCATCTCTTTAAAAGTCTTCCATCTCATGGTTTAATCATATTCTGAGATGTATAAGAACATTGGGAATTTTATTTTTCGAGTGTTCAGAGCAATTGATGATATAACTAGCAAAAAAAAATGAAATCCATATAAGTCAAGTGTTATCCAAAAAAGATAATATTCGATCTTTGATTAATTCGACATAATTTACAGGCAGTTGCATGTGGAACATTCCTGTACATAACTTGTTTTGAAATATTGCCACGCGAATTTCATCAGCGCCAACTTCGTATCGCAAAACTCTTTTCACTGATTACTGGATTTCTCCTTATTGCGATCCTAATAGCTTTATTTCCCAGTGGTTAAAACTGTTTCTATAGCCAACGCAAAAGTTCTCATGTTATTATTATAAAGTTTATTATCTTGGAGTAAGATTTTAAAACTTTTTATTTCACTTAATTGATATCATATGCTTCTAATTGCTTGGCCAATCTATGATTGGATTTACGCGAAGTTTAGGTGAGTAACCTAAAGAAACTACAGAATATTCAATCATTCAAAGCAATGTTTTCCTATAACTTTCTCAAATTATTCAGAAAGTGGCAATATTTCGAAACAATTTGCAAAAGCAATTTGAGAAAGTTAAAGAAATGTATATGTGGATAACTTACTTAAAGATAGCTATGTATGCATCGATGATATTTGTACATAAAAACTGTTTAGTATGTCAATAACAATTACATAGTAAATCTTTCACAACCGAGTATCATTTTGTTTTATTCTAAAAAGAAATTTAATTACTGATCGAAGGACCATAGTACCAATGAATTATCCAGAAGTTCCGGTGAATTTATATCTTCATATTTGTTTTCTGGATTAATGTCATCCATTTCGTCCGGTTCAGGGAATGGAAAAACTCTTTGTCCACTGCACGTGGCGACGATAGATCGTTCTTTATGGATGCTAAAGAAGGATTAATTCAATTGTTGTCATCACTTCATAAAACATATATCCTTCATCTCTTTCGCATTACAGTTGCAGTCAATAATATGTACTGGATGTAAACTCTTGCACCATTAACTCATTAAATTTTTCATTGTGCGTCAACAATAAACAAGAGAATTTATAGCAATACAAACCTTACGCCACATAATGCTGAACTATGTGCGGATAGTCGGAAGAATGGATCTATTGGTTCATCACTGTTCGCGCTTTCAGATCAAAAATATATAATTCACCATTGCTACTGCCACTGAATAAATATGTACCTGAACTGAAATTTAAATACTTTGATGATTCTATCGTTTTTCAACTTTTTCTCTACATTAATCTTTTCACATCTTACTACTGCTTTAATAGTAAAGCAATACAAAGCAATTTTCCTTATCTTTTTAAACTTAAATCATCACAAATAAGCAATAACCTATCTATATCGAAGTAAATACGTTGACTGGTTGTCGAAGGTCGCCTATATAAGCTATATATCCTTCCAGGATATCGTAAATCCCAGCATATAATATCATCATCCTGTAATATATCGAACAGGAAAATGTTCAAAGATATAACAAAAATTGAAAAGAATTACATACATTGGACCCATTTTCAGTTTTGGTTCATTTTCCAATATTCCATCCAATTGTGTATGAATAAAAAGGACCTAAGAGATTTTTTTTTATAAGTACTGAATAACGGATAAAAACGAATACTTTTCTTCCTGCTGTAAGCAAAAAATTGCCATCAGCAGTATAGCGAAGTGAAGTTATTGCTTGCGGGCATTCAAACATACATTCCACACTTGGCGAATAGTCCGAATAAAAGCCAACTGGAAAATGTCCACACTGTTCACAGTTACTTTAAAAGTTCTAGCTCTTCGTTATTACTGTGACTTTTCTAGTTACGCATTCGAAACTTATTCTATTAAAAAAAAAAATTCCCGCTTATACAGATCGAAAATTTTACTCGTTTTGCCATATGACCCAGCAGCATAATTCGTTGATAATATGGGACTGACAGCAATACAAGAGATAATACCCTTTTGTCCCCTCGATTCTTTATCTATAATAATGTGGAAATGAATAAAAATACACAATTCAAAAAGCAAGAACAGTAATTGGAAATTTTTCAAATTCGAAACTTTTTTCGTCAGTGAGACTCAGGACAACACTAATCAACTTACTCCATGTAATCAGTTCGGAAACCTGATGTCCAGGGCGGTTCACATCGAACTTCCTAATGATGCTTTTGTAACCGGCATATAAATAGGAACCGTCAGAAGTAAAACATAGTGAATAAGCATTATCCAATTCATCCTGCAATTTTTCAATACCAATAAACTTTGGTTGTTTATTTGTATGAAATACTTTTAAAATAGAATCAATCGGAAATTTCTAATATGGACTAGATATGTGGTTTCCTAAAATACTGCCTATCAGTCAGTTTCCTAAAATCTTATCAGTCTGCAATATTACCCAAACTAAAACTTACGAGACTATTAATGCCACGAAATGTTGCCAACCATTGTCCATCCGAATCCCATACATGGATCGGGTGATCTTTGCTACTCGTTGCTAGCCAATCACTAACCGGATGCCAACATGAATCATAAATCAAATCGCCCATACTCATTGACGATTTCAACTCCATCTTCAAACAAAACTTTCTTTTCAAAAAAATTTTGAACATACAATAAATGCCTCCTATGTTGGAGACTTTTTTTTTGTTTGGAAATTATCATCTAACGAATAGCAACTACCTGAAGTATTGCTCCAAATAAATGTAAACATACATGTTCATAACAACGAATCTAATTAAAATAAACAGAATAACGCAACAACAAATGAGTGAAAAAGAAACCTTAACATTTTCAGGATCAAAGCGGAATATCCGAGCTATCCTATCTTGACTAGTTGTCGCTAAATAACTACCCGAATTGCTCCATTTGCAGCTTTTTATGTAGTTGTTACAGGTACCCAACGCACTAAAACCATAATCAACAGACTCTGTTATGAAAAGTTCTCTCTCCCTGAATACCTCTTTGAAATTTGAATACTGTGGTCGGGCATGCTTTTTAGGCATCTCCTGATCACTGCTGATTTTTTCACTCTGCAAAATTCGTTTCATTTACTGTACACTTTTTGAATTTAAAATAGTGGTATTTAAGAAATGATAATTAAAATTTGGAGCTGCTTCCATGAAATCATCAGATTTTAAATGGAAATGCACCGAAATCGGGATGAGTATTCATTTCCGGAATTCTAAAGCAATAATGAAAGATTATTTACATAAAAAGAATTAAATTTTAAACAGTTAAACAGCTATTTAAAACATATAATGCTTACGCTATTATCAGAGGGAGTATTACGATTCTTTTTTTTAAGGATTGAATCCATACTCCTTTTTCTGGAGGAAACACTTTCTAGTCGAGAATCCTAAAGAAATATAAAAGGATTTTTGGAATACTTTTGAATCAAATAATAAAAATATCACAAATATAGAGCAAAGACAATTTTAGACAAACTTGTTTAAGGAAGGCAGCGATACCCATATGATAATGTCTCGTCATCTTGTTATTATTTGCCTCATCCATAGATGAATCTGAGTCCCTACTACTGGAACAAATTAATTCCTAAAAATACTCAATTTTTCGCATTTCGATAACATTCATATAATAAAACTATTCGAAATACATTTCCAACTATTGTAATTAAAAAAAATCATATTACCTGATTATCTTTTCTGCGAAATCTGAAATATTACTAACAAATACTTAATTATTTATAGATATCATACCAGATATTTTCACGTGTGTAAGATAGAATGCATAAGATTATTCATAAAATTTTTTGGTTACTGCTGGAAGTAGTCCAATCAGAATTTTGAAATAAAATTACTTGAATATTTTCACTGCCTAAAAATGCTACATTTTGTTAATGTGATTTTAACGTAATTATTTATGACTATAATGAAAGAGTTTAGCAAAAACTGACATAGAATACAAGTTTAGAATCAAATAAGTTGCAGTGAAAATCATAAAGTTCACAAAAGTTTATGCTTCAAAAAAATTATGAAGTGTGTGAAATTACAGATAGAAGTAAGTATCCTATGCAGTCACTAATAAATTATATTATCCTAGCAAAATCTGTTTCTAACTTCGGCATCTTCATGATCATCCGTTGCTATCACAATATCAGTCTCTGAAGATTCGCTACTTTTCCGAGCACAGAGTGTATCGATAACTTTTTTCATCACATATTTCACTGATTCATCTTCATTTCCATAATACATTATCGTTATTACCACCGCAAAATGATATCATAAACGGTATAATCTATTCCTGAAATTCGAAACAACAACATAAATATTATAATGAAAACATTCTGGAACCATGGTACCATTATCTGATAAATGATAAAATGTGATATAGATTTCATTACGCGATTTTCTAGATTAATTTCCCGTTTTGTTTTTTTAATGCATACTTAAAGGAAAATATGTAAATATTCTGATTAATTTGAAGAAAACAAATAATTAACTCTTTCCATCTGGAAAAATTGATTAAAAAGTAATTGATGCATGAGATTAACAGATCATTACAAAAGTGTAAAAACGATCGAATAAAATAAAAATGAATGTAAAAGTCAAATCACAAATATGGAAAAAAAAGGAAGAATAGCTATTCTTCACTGATTAAAAGTTTTATCAAATACACAAGAGAACTTTGCTTAATAGCAAATAAAATCAAATGTATCCAAAAATTTCAACTTTTAAGCTCTTTTTTTTACAATATGAGTACAAACAAGAAAATATCCTTAAGTTTAAGCATGATACATCCATTTAAAATATTAAAAAACACTGCTTTTAACATTAAAAAGAAACTGATAAAATTTTTCTGTGATATGATTAAAGAATTATAAATGATAAAATTTATAATATATTAAAAATGATAAATGATAAAATATACCACATAAAGTTTTTAATTGCGGAAAATTTTTGAAATTTAAAAATTTTTCACTAATTTTAAATAGTCAAAAATATATTCCTAGAATTTCAAATTATCTCAAATATAATTATTTATAATTTAATCGAACTTAAGCAAACTGAACAGATAAATTCAGTGTTTTACGTAAACACTTACGTGAAATTATATTTTAACGTAAACAGGTATTTACGTGGATTAAATTTCCCATATGCAAGCAACTCTTGTCCTTGTCAAAATGTCTGTAATTTCTAATTGTATAAAAAATTTTATGTATGAACTTATTTAGTAATTAAATCTAATCTGAAATCCCAACTCCAATTAGCGCTTGATTCCACGTAAAAAACAAATCCTTGCAAACATGATTATAATCTTATCATTGCTTTGACGTATTGCTGGTATTTCGCGGTCCACGCAATTTTACGTACGCGGGAGAGAGCTTATTTAAAATTTCTCGATCATTTAGCTTCATTGATAAGCTATATAATTCTTGACAGATTGTTTTTTATGGAATTGAGGTAAATTGAATGATTTCACCCATGAATGAGTTAATCCATCTTTTCAGTATATAAATGATAACTGATGATGATGAATTGAGTACTCGATATGCCTTCTTATTGCAACCTATAAGAGATTTGCAGAAAAATTGGGATATCGATATTAGCCATCTTTTGGAAGAATTCGTTGAAAAGTAAGCATTTTTTACCACTTACTATATATAGCTATGCTTATATATGCATAGAGGGAAAGAGAGAGAGAGAGAGAAGCATATACTATACTTACAATGAATCAGGAATTATGAATTATAGTTATTATCGTTAAAAATTATAGTCATCATTTGATAAGTTTTGTCAATATGATGCATTTAGGATGCATATGCTAAATATCATTATCACAAATTCTGATTGGTCTGATTATTTTTATCACTGCATTATATGCTGCATATGTATATAAATTTAGGATACGAGAGTTAAGTGATCAATCAGAATCAGAAGATGTGGATATCGTTAAAGAAAACAAATTTAATTTTGCGGAAGCAGCAATACTTATTCAAGGTTCTACGATGGTATATGGAAAGAAAGTTGAGTATGTTCACGGGCTTGCACGCAATTTCTATGAACAACTCCGTGATAAGAAGACATTACGGAAAGGAAATTCAGGTAATGAGCAATTATTTTCTGACTATTTTGCTTTTCAGTTGCCTTTATCAGCTTACTGTTATCCGTATCAAATGAGCGGAAGTATATATTATCTTTTGACAGAGTGTAATATGAGGATGTTACATACTAGTGTTACGATAGAATTGTCAATTTTTTTAATTTAAAATAGTCAAAAATTCGATTTAAGCCAATAAATAATTGATTGCTATCAATTAAATAATAATTTGAATATTCATGAAGAAAGGCAAATTTTTTTAATGGACATAATTGATGATACATGAATTTCGGGTGATGATTATATTTAAAGTAGTGATGGTGATTATATGATGACAAAATACTCTAAAGATATTGATGTCAGAATGAGCGTCATATTAAGATAATATGGAAAATGCCGAAGATGATGTCGATGAATTTACTCGAGAACCGGATGATCCTTGTGAACTTATTCAATTCAAAAATCTTCGAACTGTCGATTGGAAAACATTGATGTTGAAGACTGAAGCAAAGCCGCCTCCCTTACTTCCACAGGTTATTATAAGCGATGATAAAGTACTAATAGAATGGAGAACAATATATTCATCCATAACAGGTGAAATATATATTCACTGGATGTCAAGTGCTATCCTCATTCAGATTCCGTTCATTTGTTTCATGCAATAATTTGGAATGATGAGTCGATAGATAAATTTGTAATCTTTTATACGAAATTCTGTGGATTTTCAGATACCGATATCACTGATGCCACTTGCTGATTTTGAGAAAACCAACGTACCATTATATTCATCGCGAAATCTTAAAGAACTTATCGGTAAAAAAGATGATTTCATTATCAATACTGGCTTCATCCATATGAGCGTCAGTTTTGCTTCTTCAAATAAATTTTGAATACTAGATAAATGGCCGAAATAAAATCTCTATCTTCGGAATAACGAAAAATGAAATAATTATACTAATCGCAAAGCAGTTCACCAAAGTTTTTTAATATTTTAATAGCTATATTTCCGACCGCACATCTTTTTGCTGCTGCAAACATGTTTCCGCGGTTTGAATATTGTGCCTGGCTTATTCATTTAATTCTATGTTCATAAAATTAATCGTTTATCTTTTCGTCGTTTCCATTTCTTATGTATCTACTAAAGAAGATTTGGAACAGTTAAAAATTATTAATTTGATTATGTCTTATGTATGCTTAATTCTGATCAATAATCCTTCCAGGGTGCCCTTTTACTTGATTTAGCCAATGCAGAGTTACTGAATGATTTTATGGTACAAGAGCAAGATCTTCGCAATTCCGGTTATGTTGATGTACCGATACAACAGAATCATTTGGGTAATTTTTTTTGGAATGACGTCACAATGACTGAAATAATTTCTTTGATTCAGTAGTTATAATTAAATTGTATAGTGATGGCATTGCAAAGTTACGAGATTGGAATCAGTTTTGTTCAGAAGATAAAGAATCTATGCCCGAACTCTTTGAATGCATGTGGTCACGAAAGTACAACGTTTCTATCCCAGAAAATTTAAATCCAAGATGATGATAGAGTTTTGACCTAACTTAACTTTCGAGTTGTATAGTTGGTTTGACTTTCGAATTGCGATTTTCATTTTCAAAGTTTCTAACAATTTTAAGTTTTTTTTTGTAATGAGTTTCAATGAATTATTCAGATGGTATTCTGAACTAATTTCATAAAAAATTAACACTTACATCTCATTATAAATTGATAAATCTAAGCAAAGAAAGAATGCGCCAGTAAATATCTATTGTAGATGTGGCCGATAATGAACAGTTTTGTGGCTCTGTTAGTCAAGTGGAGAAAGTTCGTCGTGTTACATCAGCTACTAATTTAAATACAGTAACACGCCGTGATACGAGTCATGTAGAGCTTGTTAGTGATATTGCTCTTGGTATAGATATGATGAGAGATGATACTAGCAGAAATTGTGCGCAGAATGAAAACGATGAAATAGGCTCTGTGGGATTTGATGGTCCAGCATTTGATAGTGTTGAGGACAGTAAGAATGGCGATCATCATCCAGTTAGTTTTCATCTTGATAAATTGATTTAAAGATCGAACAAAAAACATTCATATTTTTTTAATGACTGCAAAGCAATTTTGTTCTTTATAAAATCTAGCTGGTAAGAAAATTTGGTGAAAATTTGGAATATGAAGTGATGATATCTGTAAACGTTCAAAATTTGATTAAAATACAGGCTGACGAAGAAGTATTTGGCGATACAGATGAAGATGAGCCTGTTATGGATTTATTTCGATTCCAGAAATACAAGCATGCACCTTATCGTGTATATTTTCTTGACTATTTTCAAATTTTTGGTTAATTTTCACTTTTGCATTTTAATATGCTCTCTTCAAATCTATTTTTTAAAAGAAAGAAAATTTTTTAAAATTTTGAAATATATTTTCGTATCCACTAATATATATGTCCTGGAATCGAAATCTTCCAGGTAAAGGTAAAGTATTTAATGATGTTAAGATAGTGCTACTTTCCTTTATTTTATAAGAGATAATTATTTTACAGGCCTGTAAACCTTCTTTTGTACCTGAACAAATTGAAAAACGTCGATTAAAAGAACAGAAAAAATTAGGGTTGAAAACTTTTTCCACCCTCAATGATTTCATTCAGCGGCATATTTATCATTCGTTACCAAAAAGAACTGCGTTTGTCCCGGATGATGATTTCTCAATTATTTTTGGAAAGTAAGTTTTTTATGCTGGGTATTTCAGCAATTTGCCTAGTGATCCACTTAAGCCATTTCCTTTTTCAGGCTTATGAGAAATTTAGAAAACCAACGAATGAATGCTATTAAAAACCGCGTTTCGCAACATACCTTATCATGTCAGCAACCAGGTTAAGCATGACTTTATGTAATTCATCAGTTCATAACTTATTCATTGTTGTATCATTTATTTTAATTAGCTTATATTGATGAATAAATTATTGCGATGTAGATCTTTTTGAAATTCATTTTTGCAGGTGATATTGAGTCAGATGAAAGTGAGATAGAGGCATATGAATATGAAACCGCTAACAATTATTCCAGCGACGAAGAAGTTGATGCTGGTATTACTGGTAAAGTTTTTCTCATAAGCAATTCTACAAATTAAGTTTTCATATTATCCTTAATTTTTTAATTTAGATGATGGTAATCTGACTTTTGCTAATATGCCGAACGGTGATTTGGAAGATAGAGTTAACGTTTCTTCGCTTTATATGAACTTTGATGATCCGAATCTTCTTTTGAAACCTACAGAACAAATGACATACCAGGACTTGTTGAAGGTTCATTTACAGAAGTAAGGGGATTGGCATTTTTTTTAAATTACAAATTTGCAGTTCTCTCCGTTTTTTCGCTTTTTTTTGGAAGCGATCATTGCTGAGATACGCATAAAAAGAAATTCATTTAGTAATTCGAACTAAAATATACTTTCATTCATTTACTCACATCCATCTTCCACTGATCTATAGTAATGAGTCGGAGATTCTTTCACTTTATTGACGCTTATCCTAACTCACGTTTTAATACTATGTTCTTTTAGCTTCAGTTTATTAAAAAATTGAACTTTTTTAAAGGCTATAAATGTTGAACTTTAGAGTTTGTCTTCATTTCTTATCTTATGTTTTCTATTGTTTTCTAAATCGGTAACACATTACAATAATATATGCTACAGATATTGGTCATCAGCGGAAGAAACTACATCGAAATTATGCAAGCGTGTGCAGCAGTGGGAAGAGAAAATTCAACCATTATTAGAAGAAGAAGAAACACGTCGAGAATTCGACATTCATCAGTATGGTACCGAACTTTTGGAGCAATATGAAAAGACTGGAGAAACAAAGAATTTCGCTGAGGTTAATATTTATTGAATTTAGTTTTAATGAACCAGAAAATAATTTTAGTGCCTGAAATAGTATTATAGATGAAAATCTGCAGCAGGCAGCATCAAACATTTGATGTGAGGATTATAAATAGAAATTCATAAAAGATCGAAATAAAAAATAAACGGTAAAAAGAATAAATTCAATCAGTTATTATAGAGGAAAATTATATTAATCTCAAATTTTCCCATAACGAAGTGCAGAATTTGGTAATTGTTGAAATATAAGGAGAAGGAAGGTGTAAAGTTTTTGTTTTTTTTTTTTTTTTCTTTTTTTTTTGCTTAACGCTTATTGATTTACATCGTACTTCTTTTGCTCCATGCATGGTTTTCAACAAACTAAGACAATGTGTGGTACTCAAAATCTCGACAATAAATTATTTGTCTGAATTAAATCCTTTAATGGAATATTTTATTGATTTGAAATATATTTCATTTCCTTATTCTACTTTCTTATTTCAGCTGATGGAAAATGTAAGCACGCGATATGATATTAGCCGTTACTGTTTAGCATCACTGATGCTTGCGAATACCGGGAATATCGAGCTGGATTTTGATCATGGAATTGAATCCACAAAAGATGGAAGAGGATTAGCATTAAAATTGCTCAAGAAGGAACGTCATCATCAACAATTTTCAGAGCTCTCCACTTAATACCAGATGGAGTTTTGGTGAGAGTTCGCATTCAGAAAACTTTTTTTTTTTTAATATGCATTTAGTTGTTGGTATTTATAGCTTTAAACTATTAAAAGTTTCAGAAACGATATAATTCGAATGATAATAGAAATTTCCTTATATAAAAGAAAGAATTATTTCATTAGGGTATCACTACAATATATTCAAATATTACATATTTATTAAAAGCGGAGGGAGAAATAGAAGTTTTCTAAATATACGAACTAGAAACCTTTTTGTTATGATATGTATGAATTTCATCTCTTTGATTGTATTAATACAAATATTATTATTACTTAAACGTTTTTTTAAGTGATATTTTCCAGTCCAACCATTTCTCCATTTATTGTGTCTTATTGTTATATATATGTCTCTCCTGAATATCACGTCATTTCAGGAGCTAATATCTTTGTTGTTACATTTGAAATCTTCAAAACTAAATAGTCAGTGCAGTGGATTATTTTGTTGTTTTTAGTTTTTTTATTCCGTATTTGATTAGTACCAGATTGAGTATGAGTAATCATTAACTTTTTATAGACATAATAATATTATATTTATATTTTTCTACCTCACTGTGTTTTATTCCTATTTCATCAACGCCAGGTTGCCTTTGAGTTCAGTTCTTTATTCCATTTGTGTTTAGTACAAGAGTCAGAAATGGCAGTTTCCGAATATAACCTGATCGCAAGTATCCCTAGAATTCTCTCATGCGAATAGTAAACGTTTTCTATCCAGTTATGGAAGCAAAACTGTATAGACTAGGTAAAATATGTAGAGGGACGAAAAATACACAAATATTATTTCTGAATATTTCACGATGACTCCGGAAGAAAGAACTGTCTCCTAAAGTAGTAGTTCAATTTTTTTATAAAATTTTGATACAATTAGTATACAATGAGTTCGAAAATGTTAATGTTTGCTTTGCAAGATATCGATATATTTTTTCATGTCCATTACTATCATTTTTTAATACATACATGGCTGTAATTTAAAAACAATTAAAAGCATCAGGAATCTTTATTTCATTTTCATTATCACACTTTAATATTTAAGTTACTAGAGAAAAGATAGTAATGTTATAAAATCAGCACAGTATGAAGCCCTTTTAAAATAATTCAGGAAATAAGCAACTGAAGAGATAATTAACACCAAATACATTCAACATTGTAGGATCTTGCTAGGTTATCTGTTCTTCCGAGAATTATAGAAAACTAATTGTTTATTTCTTTGTTATTCCAACTGATTTTCTACGTCAGATAAAGATCCAAAAAATATGAGAAATTTGTCTTGTCAAATAATAGAACAATTTTCCCCTACTTCATTGCGCTTTTACCTGATAGCTTTTGTTTGTACAAGAACAAAGTTCATAATAACGCCGAATGCGGCAGAGACGGGAACAAATGAGGTCTCTCAAATTCACTTATTGAATTCATCGCTCGAGATTTAAGTCGTTAAAAAATGAGGAAGTAAAAAACCTCTTTCCAAATTATGGAACATACAACATAACTTAAAATTAAATATATCGAAGACAATTAGAACTTCACTGCTTCATCACTTGTTAGTTGCAAATCTGAACGATGCTTCAATAATTCTAACGCTCGCTCACGTTCTATTATTGCATCAAATGGTTCAAGCAAAGCTGGCGTCAAATCATCCGATGTTTGTTTCAATTCCTCGTACAAAAGAATTGCTGTACCCGTAGACTGGGATAGTATTTTCAGGCATGATATGACTTCCATAAATTTCTGGAAAATTTATTTCCGTGATGTCCTTTTTTTAAATTCTTTTTTTCTTATTTGCAAAAAGGACGATCACTAATTTATTTTTTTACATATTTCAATTAATGATTTAATGGAGATACCGGTTCATCGAGAGCTTCTAGATTAGCAGCATTAACATGATGATTGTACAGAGAATTAAGCACAGGGATAAGATTGTTCGTTATGTCGTAGAGTATTTGAGCAGCTCCATAATTACTGAAATATATATTTTTTTTATGTCTTAAGAAATCTATTGCTTAGATATTTCGTTCACGCTAAAATCTACATAATTTTATTTCAAATGATTAAAAAAATACTAACTTGAGTGCTACTGTTGTAACCATTTCAAGCAATACTTCCGCTATTTTTTCATTAAGCATTTCGTAAAGTTTAGTAGCAGAATGAGGTGATATTGCATCATTAACATGACCGAGCAATCGACGCACCTCTAACAGAAATGGACAAAATGATGAGGTCAGATCCAGCGGTTTGCCTGCTTCCCATGAATACCTATGACATATGTATACCTTTTAAAAGTTTGTACTTTTTCTATTTTTTTTGTGACCTTTTGCCAATATCACATTTGCAGTATTGTAAAGCGCAGTTGTTTTTTAGCATTTAATCATAATATTTCCATAATGACATACGTTTCAAGAACTTATTCTTAAATATTATCCAGTAATATAAAGTTGCAGCCAATTAATAATAAATATCTTTAAAATATTAATCTTTTTCATAAATTTTCCTAGAAACTGCATTCCATAAGCTGAAAATTGAAAAGGAAATTACCACTTTTCGCGTTGATAACGACTCAACGAAGCGCGGATGTGCTGATAGAATGCCAATGTGAGATCTTCAGCTCTTTGCCGCCATAAATGTCTGTACATATTTGCTACATCTTCGAAAACACCTCGAAAATGGGCTCTCTTTCCCAATGCTTGAATACGTATGAATATGTCCACTTCATTCCATTCATCCAACACATAAGCAATGTACCTGCACTATTCAAACCAATAAATTTGTTAGAAATGAAAAGCTGGCATCTCTGTTATGCAATATCTTCATTACGTTTTACTAGAAACACTGCAAGAATAGTATTTCATTGATCAGAAGCAATTCATACAGTTTTACTACTAAGACATTTCTTCTCAAACAAATGCTCACAAGTCTACTTACTGCTGTTTACAAACTAATAATTTGGATCCTTTAATTCCAAAAAATCCGGACAATTTAATCCTAAGCATACCAGACAGAATTTAGAATCTGAATGAAAGGCTTTTGCCACGGAGAGGAAAGCTGCTGAGAAATATGAACAAGACGTAATCGAAAATCATCCAACAAGAATACCTGAAACAAAGAAGCCAACATATAATACTGTCCTTTTCAACAAATTCATTAACTGTTATAATTTGTTTAAATTTACACACAAGAAAAAAAAGTAATAATTACAAGTGGAAATGACTCATCAAGCAATAGTAACTTTCAATAGTAATTTAATTAATTTTCACCCATTCTTTACTGTTTAGGAAGTGACCAGATCATTTACCTGCACATTCAGGAACTGTGACTGCACATCCAAACTCTCTATCCAACGATAACGTTCTGTAATTGATTCGATCATCAAAAGGAATTGATCAGTACATTCTGGTACTTGTTGCTAAAATAATCCTCCAAATTTTTTTTTTGTACTTACGAACTCAATATCAATATCAATATCTGTAAATGTTTATCAACGGAAAAAAAAGATACAATTGTATGATACCATGTCGACGTCTGAGAAAGTGTGATATCGATTGTTCCAGCAATCCTCTTTGCAAAGTATATTTTCTACTCCTGCGATACAGCTCTCACGTTCCAGCTGTAGCCACTTCAGTAAATAGATATCTTCACATAAAACGACTAGCACATTACCCGGATGTATCGGAATAACAATATCTGAAATTCATAAGTGAATATTACAAATAATGAGTGGTAAGATTACGAACAAAAATCAAGGAAAACACTGTATACAAACCAAATTAAAACAGCATTTAAAATGAAACAGTGGCAAAATTATTTTAGAAATTATACCCAGCTAAACTTATATTTGCACAGAAAAAGGAAAGACATCTCACCTTGCAACTCGTTCTCGAAAGCGACACATTCATCAATAAGATGAGAGAATAGTTCAGGATCATCTTCTACTTTTTTTCGAATATTTTGCACTTTTTTCTGAGCCAAGTTCACTAGCTTATTTACATATTCATTCCTCATTTCATTTTGTTCAGCCTTGAAAAGATAAAAATTTTCAGGTTTAGTAGAAAAAAACAATCCATAAATTTCTCCACAAATATTATTTCAAGTACCTTAATTCAAAAAGATGGTGAATGTTGCTTAAAAATTGAAATTTACTTTATCTTTGAAAATTTGTTGCATAATAGCGCTAATTAAATCGATATTTGCTGTTATCCAATTGAGTATTTGAGTAAAAAACCATTCTGGTTTAGATGTATCGTTTGTTTTTTGCTCCGTGAAAAAATGGTATTGAAATCGCCTCTCAACTGGAGCAATTAGTTCTGTCAAAACTTTCGATCTGGAATAAAACTGATTGAAACTTTGCAAATTCACTGTAACCTATAGATACGACTATATTCTCCTAAGAATTTTAAATATTGGTATTTTCATTATATAATGAAGACATGCAGAAAGCTTTGAATCTTTTCAAAATCCCTACCTATCACAGAGCAAAGTAACGCTGCCGCTATCCAAGATATTAATACACTTTAACAAAGCAGCAATTTGCTGAATTGATTTCTGATGAATTTTGAGATCAATAGATTCCTCAAGTGGATAATGAATTTTCTTCAGCAAATCTTTAAGAGAATTGGAAATGAGCTGTTCTGTTTCAATGAGCAACTGCTTCCTCAATTTATCAATTTCTTCTGCTTCATCTTCATCCTGAACGTATCAGCATAAAAAATTTGATCATATTAACTATTGAATTATTATATCCAAAAGTAAGAAGCCATATCCAATTTTCTTTCTATCCACTGTTCAGACATTATCTATGAAATTTCTATTTAATAGGTATACACATACCAACTGCAAATCTCCATTAGTAGTTTGCTTCAACGATTGGATATTGTTATACAGAGCAGGAAAGTTAGAAACATTTATTGCTTTCTTGATCTTTGAATTTGCAATTGTTAGCTTGTGAGCAGCTCTGAGATAATTCAATTCTTTCACCTGTTGTGCGACACGTTCCAAATGATTGTGAATACCTGGTGCATTCTAAATGAAAAACTTTTTCCAAAATGCTATGTTTTCTGCTGAAAATTTTAATCTGAAAAGGCATTTAATTTATCGCTCGATAAAAAAAAAAGACATAATAAACGAAATTAACGAAGATGACGGAATAGAATTAACAAACTGACTTGCTTAAGCGATGACCAAAGTTCCTCCTGTTTATCATTGTAGTTTTTCAAAACACTCAGAATCTTTTGCTTTAAATGAAGCAACTTCTCCCGAAAAGATCGCAAACGTGAGAGTTGAATTGGTAGATCATCATGCATATAGCACATCCGTTCCTGTAATCATAACATTTCATAACAATTGCTAAAATAATTTCCCATATAAAAGTTACTATCTCTAGAATGTATTATATTTATACGACCAACCAAGAGATGACGATATCGAACAGTGACTAACTGTTCAATAACGATAGCATATATAAAGGATATCAGGGATGTAAATAAGCAAAATATTGTAAAGAGACAAAAATAATTTAAAATATCTGACTTCGACAGCTTAAACTTTTCTATGAAATCTCATTTGGATACTTTCAAATCTCTCAATAAAACCTCACATGGATATCTGAAGCTATGGTCTTAGTATTAAAAGAATGATTATAAACTGCATCAATATTACAAATATCATAGCAATGACCTATAAACTCAATACTATCAAATATTGACTATAATTCAAATCATATAATATAAATCAATAGTAGTTCGTCTTATTAGTTATTAATATTAAAATAGCAAAAATATGGATACTAAGAAAGGAAAGAAATAATATTTACTTGAATTTTGCACTGTTCCGCATCAAGCTCATTCTGAATAGCGCGGAAACCACGAAAATATTCCTGGACATCGGTAGTGGATAACTTGGCAAGTCTTTCAGCTAATTCCAGGGCCTATAACATGTATAATAAAGGCCAAAATCATGCAAGTAAAGCTAATAAATTAGCTCAAATCTACATAATGAATTTGTAAAGAAATTCTTTCTGCTAAGTAAACAATGTCTGAGAAAAAAAACTTTTCATTTTTTTTTTCGCATAAAAAATTTCCGTTAAATAAAGTGAAAAAAAAAGATATATGAAAATTAAAAATGCATGTAATAGTACTTGCAAATTAAGTCACTTCATTTACATATGAGTATGCTGCCAAAATTTATAAATGCTTAAATTAAATAAAGAAAGTTGAAGATGGAAAAACACTCACCTGAGAATTCTCGGAATCTATACTACGTTGTACCATTAATCAAGACTTTCACGTTTTACCCTCTACGTTCAATCATAAGATCACGTGTGTCATCGCATACCGAAGCAGATAAAGTAATCACATATCATGATATAATAAACCAGGTCTCGATCATTGACATGATAAACTAGATTCCGATTATCATTTCAAATATGTTTTTCGTAATTTTTTTGGTCTTGTCATTTTTTTTTCTGGCTCACCGCATTCCGTTTTAACATTCATCTCATGAACTTTTTTTTAATCTCGATTTATTGCTAAATTCTTATCCTTCCTCATAGCTCTTTCGTAGTTTCATAATACCAATTAATTAAAATTCGTTATTTTATGCTCTTTCTATTGCTATATATATATTTGATATCAACTCAATAAACGTGCTCTCAATAAAATTATATCATTCGTCTTTCACATTATTGCAAATAACCAATAAAATTTGTAACAAATATTGCGCAAAATGCGATATTAGAAATCGACGTAATATTATAGTTAGATTAAAAAATGATTCTATTCGAATTTAGTTAATCAAAATTCTATTCAAATTTAGTCAGTTAAAAATAATAATATCCAGGCACAATGATATTAAATTTAAGAACAAGAAGAGACATAAATGATAATTACAAGAATATAAATGATAATGATAAGATTTAGGTTAGGAAACAGTTTCATTTGAGAAAATTTTCTTAAAATAGTTTTATCTTATATTAAAGAAAAACTGCTCTTATACATTTGATTAATTTTGCTGCAATGGAAAAATTATCAAGATGGCGATGGAATTGAAAGTTTCATTTCAAATCAGATAAAGTAACACAGAATATATCAGAAATGGTAATCGAGATTTGGTTTGTTACAAAAGTTGTGTAGTAAAAAAATTTCGTTGCGTCAAATGCATACATTAACGTTTTTACGGTTAATTTTTTTGGAATTGAGTTTGGGCTAATCAATACTATCACAGTTAGGCATCATCAGATGGACTAATCAATACTATTACAGTTAGGCATCA
Source organism: Dirofilaria repens (assembly GCA_008729115.1). NCBI lineage: Eukaryota > Metazoa > Nematoda > Chromadorea > Rhabditida > Onchocercidae > Dirofilaria > Dirofilaria repens. The sequence continues at coordinate 63,931 of SNRZ01000088.1, forward strand.
TCAGATAATCCATGGATATAATGATTGTCATCTCATAATGGCGTCATTGTGATTAGATTGTGTACTAGTAGTGCATAAGAGGACAATATTGGTGAGGAAGGATTGAGAATTAATTATTGCACCGGTAATTTGACCTTATTATTCAAACCCAACTTTTCCATATTGTCCTTAAACATTTCTTCGATGATACATTCTGGCATGATGTACTTTTGCCCTTTTTTTGTCCTTTTGCTAAAAACTTCTCCATTCCCACTTTTTTCTTTTCTCCGTTTTCTCAATTGTTTTTTTCTACATTCTCGTTTATTTCCAAAATTTCTTCAGTTTTTTTCGGAAATTTATCATTTATTTCTTCACATAATGCTTTCATTATTTTCTTTCATTTTCGTTTTGTCTTGATCAAGAAATTTCTCTATTACATGTTCTTGCAGTATTTCTGATTTCCCTAAAATTGGATTTTTTTTTTTAATTTATTGTTTTTTTTACTCAGATCTTTTATAAAATAATTTTATTGTTGAATAGGAAAAGATAATAGAAATTACGATGAATTTAGAGGCGGAAAAATTATCTCCGATTCTTTACATTTATATCATTTTGAGAATTTGATATCAAATCATCGATTTTGTCATCTGGATGCTATCACAGTTAGGCATCATAGGAAGAAAAAAATTATAAATAATGTGTTATTATAATTAATTATATTGGATTCGAATTCGTAGTTTTGAAATTATGTATTATCATATTACGCTTTTTAAAATGAAAAACAATATTCCAAGCATTACAAAAATAAACGCATGTTAATGATAGTTCCAAGTGCTTTGAATTGTTATCAATTATATCGATTAGACAATATTTAAGGAAATGGGTAGTATTTGATATTTAAATAATCTTTTCCATTTACATTATTCGATGCTGTATATGATATTCTGTTTTATCAGAGAAAGCGTTAAGAATTTATTGCTCAACTGATCTCAGTATTACTAATCGTTTATTTCATGTATTAGTTTTAGCAGCAGGTAATTAATACAACATATATATCATTATGTTTCGACGAGCGCATAGTTTGGCATTCTATACATTAAAAAAACCAATATATCCTCTCAGGTAATTTGTTCGGCTTTTTTCTGTTCTCTTTTAGTGTAATATTAAAATTTTCAAATTAATCATATCTATTTTTTTCAGGCTCTGAATTTAAAAATATTTTTTTCAAAAATTTGCTTGTTTTTCAGGCCGATAAATTCCTTGACAAGATTTAGAATTTACGAAATTGAAAGGCGGAATCTTCACTCATCTTGCGTACTATTTTTATATGACAAGAGTAAACTGGAAGAAACACTGAAAAGATTGAAGGAACAAGCAACACTGGAAGAAAAAGAAGGTCAGGCGCGTAAACAGGTCAGTATTTATAGAAATAGTTGGATTCATTTTCGATATCAATATTGGATTTTGGTGAAATTTTTATATTGTATAGGAATTATTTATCCTAACTTATATTTGAATACTGACTTAACTTTTATGAATTTCACTCCTTTTTTTCAATTGTTGTTTATTATGCTGTTTATTAGTTTGGAAAAAGTAATATCTTAGAATATGTTTTGAAATGTATGGCAAGATTTACTGAAATGTTAAGTGGAATTTGGTACTTTGAAAATACACCATATTGCATAAAGCGATTGATACAGCTGGCTATGAAGTGTGACGATGTTTCGGAAGTTATTTTTTAGATTAGGAGATATCTAAGATATTTTTTAGTTAATTATAATAAGAGTAGATTCAAATTATGACAAAATATAAATTTTCCATGTCTTTCAAACAGTGTTTCAGAAGAAATGTTCGATGAGAAGATTTTCCAGGATAATTTAGGACTTTTCAAGGATAATTTTGAAGTTTTTTAGCTGTTATACAGAAAGCTGTCCAGTAATTATCTAATTGATAATATATGGTTTTCCTAGAAATGATATCAGATAATAGGAGCATCATTTAATCCCGAACATGAATAATTGTTGACACTTTTAAATATATTCAGAACTGTTTCCGTAATTACAAAAATCTTCAGTTTGTTTGACAGCTTGTATCTTTTCAAGAAATCCAACATTCCAGATGATAGAGAAAGCAAAGCAACAAGTAGCCGTGGAACCTATATATATACGATGGCCGAAAGTTTTCAAAGAAGGATGCAAACATTACTATCATGGATTTCGGTTGTTATTTCTAGAAATGAGACTAAGTGCCAAATATTTATGGCGATTCTTACGCAGAAAACCATTGCTACGTCGTGAAAAACAACAGTTGGTGAGAACGCTTTCCGATGTACTGCGACTGATTCCGTTTTCTGCTTTTCTTATTGTACCTTTTCTGGAGTTCACATTACCTTTCTTCTTAAAGTTATTCCCGAATATGTTGCCAAGCACATTCAAAGATGCTACTAAAGAGGTAATTAATTTTTTTTAATTCAATTTCTAATTTTTCTTTAAAAATGAATCGAATCATATTTTTACATTGATGGAAAGAATTAATTAGGATGACCATGTTTTTAGTGATAAGTGAAAGCCAAAATATTAGTGAACAATGTTTTAATGAATTTCGAAAATAAATTTCGAAAAAGATTAATATATTCGAAAAAAATTGGATATATTAATCTTTTTATATATACAGCGGAAAGAGCACTGTTTAGTATTTTTTCCCTTCTGTTTTATATCAAACGATTAAGATATAAGTTCAATACGATATATAGAGCAGTCAAAATAGTTTTATTTGGCAAAATAAGTGGTGATTTTTAGAGAAGTGTTTATCAAAAACCATGCTAAGTTTTCCATAGCATTTTATGGCAATTATGCTGCTACTTTATGCAATTTATGAGGAAAAATTATTCATTAAATATTGCAGGAGGAAAAATTGCGAAGAAAATTGAAGGCGAAATTGGAAACAGCGAAACTACTGCAAGCTGCCATGGAAGAAATGGCTTTGTATAAGAAAAAAAATGCTGCAAATGATGATAAAACAGCCAGCATTGCTGTTGAATTTGCAGAATTCATAAAAAAAGTTTGCATCTGTTGAAATAAACTTTATGTGTGGTCAAGTTGGAGTTGAAAGAATGCTATATTACTGTATTAGTTTAGAAAAATGTTCTGAAAATTTCATCATTGTGAGTTTAATTAAGATTATATAGTGATGTATATAAAATAGTTCAATGAATGTATCTGCGAGATAGCAGTAAATAAAAATTACTATAATTTTTAGGTGCGTTCAGAAGGAAGTTATGTTACTAACAAAGATCTGCTCAAGTATATTAAACTGTTTGAAGATGAACTTACACTAGACAATTTGCCAGCTAATACACTCCGAGCATTATGTCGCCTTCTGAATATTCAACCATTTGGTTCGCTTGAAATTATCAGGTTTCAGTTATCGTTGAAATTGCGGGCTTTGAGAGCAGATGATCAGGTATGTTGTAAAAACCATGATATTCTCTTGCTTTTTTATTTTTGATTATTATACTCGTTGAGCTACTTTTTTGATGTATGGTCGAAATAAGTTAAAATTTTACCGAATATAGCTGCCTAAGATTTGAAAATAAAAAGAAAAAGATCTGTATTTATAGAATCCTTTTATGAATGATTATACATTTCTAGTGGATGAAGGGAATTCTTTATGTTGATTTGCAATTTTTTACTTTTTTTTTCAGGAAATAGCTTTGGAAGGTGGAGTAGATACCTTAACGGTGCCAGAACTACAGGCAGCATGTAGAGCTCGTGGAATGCGTTCCTTGGGAATGAGTGAAGAGCGCCTTAAAGAACAGGTAAATGATTATTTTTTAGTTATACGATGAACTTTCTGAATGACATCCATCTTCACTCATCATAATTCATTTTGCATTTGAATTATCATAATGAGATCTATGATTCATTTGAGTTAAAACAATGGTTGGAACTATCTCTTAATGATAAAGTACCGCCGTCACTGCTACTCTTATCACGAACAATCTATCTACCGGAAGATATCACATTTATGGATCGTCTGAAAGCATTAATAACAAGCCTACCAGATAGTAAGTTTTGCTCTGTATCAAGAATTTATTGTTTTTTGGAACATCAATTTCAATGGAATTTACTCTTTGGCACTGGTTACGAATCTTATCATTTCGAATCGGTTAACATCTTTAGATATCGCAGAGGAAACTCGCCAAAATTTGGCAGAGATTGAAGGTGATAAAGTGAGTTATGGAGCAAGGCTTCATCTTATTCAAAATATAGAGAAAGCTATTGATTCTGAAAGAAAAGCGATGGAAGAAGCTAAAAAAAAAGAGGCAGCTAAGGTTAGAAGTTCATTTCTTTTTTTTATTTTTTATTTTTCCTATTGTACACTTCTATTTTTCTAGACTTACATTATGAAACCATGATGGAAAATTGCCTTAAGAATGTCTCATATTTATTCTTTTTCCCTAATTCAGAATAATTTGATAAAAATTTTAAATTCAATGCAGTAAATTATTCTCGATCTGCAGCCAGTTTCCCAGAAGAGATGCATCTTCCAAAAAACTAGATTGCATATCATATCAAGCATAATTTGTTGACATGATTTTGCAGACATGCTTTTACATAATGTATAGTTTATTGAGTAAATTTAATGATATATAATTATTATTCAGAAAATTGAGGAGGAAAAAGCAGCTGCAGAAGCAGCAAAAGCAGCAGCTGATACAGCAAAGGCAACAGTCAGTGCGAAAGCTGAAATCGCAACTGAACTTTCTGTAGAACCGCCTAGCCTGGATAAGGCTCCAGTTTTGGAAGTTGCGCAACCAGTTAAAGAAAAGGCCGATATGGATGCAGCCAGTAAATTGCAAATTGATGAAGTAAGAAATCATTAATCGTTATATTTAGAAAGATGTTGGGGAGAGTGGGAATAAAAAGGGTAGGATAACTTCTTAACTGGAATCGGAATACCATGTAGTGAATTCAGATCTGGATTTTGTCATTATTTTTCCTAATATTAGTATTTTATAATGATTTTTGTTTTTCTGATATGTTCTATATATACTTCTTTTTTAATCTTCTGGTATTTTTCAGGAACATGTACAATCAATAGAAAATGTTATCCATGGTAATGCGATTTCAGAAGCAAAATATGACATCAAAGAATTGAAAGAGCAAATTAACGAACATAATGAGGTTAACATTTTCCATTTTTTCATTTTTTTAATTATTAAATATAACAACATAGTAAATAAACAAATGTTTGCTTATCTAAAAGGGACAAGCAGATTTTGTTTTAGGATCTTGAAGAACTGGATTCATTAATGAAAGATCTAAAAGAACCTAGGGGAGCTAAACTACTTCGAGCACGTGTCAACAAAATGATGAAAAAAGCAGATAAGCTGTTGGAAAAGCTTGATGAAGATAAAAAAGCTATCGGTGAAATATCCGAAAGCGCTGCTGACGAGGAAAAAGAAATGAAAAAGTAAGTTTTTTTGCATATTTTTAATTGTATTACACTTAGGATATTTTCTCATGTTAAACAGTGATATTTTGTCACTTTTTTCATATATATATATATACATATAAATTCATTCTTGCAGGGAAAGACTCATGAGAGTGGAAGATCTCATAATTAAAATGCATACCTTACAGAAAATGAGCAAGGAAGATAAAGAAGAATTTCGAAAAGTATATTTCTTTAAATTTAAAGAACTAAAATCTTGGCATTAATTAATTTATAATATGTATTAGGGACTATAACAGATTTTTTGATCAAAGCATTTATTTTTTCTAGATATTACAAGCTCTTGATGAAGATAGCGATGGTGTGATAGATGTTAATCTTGTTCTACACGTATGTCTTCATTTGATTTTATTTTATATATTTACAATAATTCATATTATAACAGATATTACAGCACTTGATGCAGATTTTCCATTTGAGTTGATGTATAGATATTTCTAGATTTTTTTGACAAGTTGCAAATCAACATAAATTTTTGACTCGATATCTTTACAGTGAACTGAAGAGAAAAAAAAAATTAATGGACTATGTGTACGTTAACAGTAAGAAAATATTACAGGCATTAGCTTTGTTTGGAAGCCACAAGGAACTTCGTTTAACTGCGGAACAGATCAAGACGATTGTGGAGATGCTGAAGAAAGAGGAACATATTGAAGCAATGAAGGCATTTATTTCAGGAACTGTTCCCTATCCTCCTCCTTCATCAATCTCCGCTTCTGATCCTAATTTTTCAGCAGATCCGGCACAGATTATCAAGGAGAAGCTAAACAGCAGTGAAACGCTAAAAAATCAGACACTTAATAAACTGCCGACAGATATAAAGCAAAAAAAATAATATTCACGAAAAAATTATTTGTAGTTTGTTTTTTAATTCAAAAAGTGGATTATTTGATTCCAACGCAGAATGCCATCAATAATGATACAGTATATGTTAAATGTATTGAATGTTTAATTTCAATTTTTGTTAAAACTAGTATTTAATCTGTGATAATTCGTATCATTATAAATAAGAAAATTTTGTGTAAAAATATTCTTCAGCTATTTTTGCGAAATAATTCGATTTAGAATCCTTAGAGTTATATTATTCATATTATATATGTTGCTTTTGGAAAAATCATGAATAATTGGCATTACTTTTGAAAATTTTCTATGACAGCTAAAGCATATAGGATTACACGACGTAAAAAATAATTTGAGATGTAAGTTTACTAATAAAATTAGCAAATGTATCATGGAACTGAAGATGATTTGTATTCATATCATTTTGTTGTTTATGCATCGATATTTTACAGTAATGCTTTTTGTTCATTTGTGTACTTTCTCGCCGCTAATTTTTTAATACTTTTTTTTAGGCAGTGCTTGTGTATTTCAGAAATAGTATCCATTGGTTTACATTTTACTACGATGTTCAGACATGTCAATTATCATTATCATACAGCAACTTTGTTCTTTCAGAATTTTTTTAAATTTATAAAATTTTTTAGATTAGAGAAATTTTTACTGAATTTAATCTATTAATTTAAAAAAATGAAACAATCGAATAAAAGATTTTTTTGTAATTTTTTTTTAAAAAAAGCACTACCTGTTTTTAAATATCTTTGATTAAGCAACCTCTAATCTCGTGAATTTCAAGCAAATTGCAATAATCTTTATAAGTTTGGATATTGCATTGTGGAGATTTGATAATAAGCTACTGATATATTGATTCTTTGATAAACCATTGATATCACAATTTAAAAGAAGTTCTGAATGTAAGTTTATTTTCATTTGTAGATAGCACGAAGCAAACTAATCTTCTCAAGATATTTATACTTGAAAAGATAGTATGTGATACTAATTGGAAGAAAAATTAATGCTTAATTCTCGAAAATAAAATTTTCGTTTAAAGATACCATATCTATAAAATTATGAATTTTACCATATATATAAGTTTGTATATTACACTACCGTGGATGATTTATTATTTTTTATCATTTTCTAGAATTCATTTATCCAATTATTTCCACATTGACAGCGACCTATTTCGGATAACCCGATTATGCTTATCATTTCTTGATTTTTCAAACTTCTTGAACCATCTTGAACTGTCTAGATCTAATCGATCTAATCCCTAGCATTCATCAATTAATAATTCCATTTCGATTCTTCTGCTCAATTCTTTAATATTTTAAATCAAAAAGTTCTGAAAAAAAAAGAAAATTCATTGAAGAAATCATTCATTGAATGTTCTTTCTCGATTTTTTTTGTTTTAAAATATAAGTTATATTTTCGTATTATTAATATTAAAATATCTTACTATAAATACATATTTGTATTATAAAAAAATACAAATAGGAAAAGAAAATGATGATTGGAAATAAAATTTAAAAATGGAAAGGATGAATCAAATCAGAATGAATCAATCAGACTGATGGAATGAATAAATTGTTAAATTAGTCATCAAATTCTTGTCTTAAAGTAAACAACATATTTAAATATTCGAATTACGATTTAGCAAATAAATGCCAAATCAATATATTTTCATAGTATTTGTTAACATTTCGAAAAGTTTACTATCATATCATCATTTCAAGACACCGAAATATTTTAGTAAAATGCAAAAATGCAAATTGTAAATTATTGTATTTTAATCAATTCTCGTAAACATTATATATCAATTCATTATAGCAAATTTACATTAATGTTGCTTCCGATGATAATAACCATGAATTTGGTTGAGTATAGTGATTCATCTTAGTATTTGCTGTTGTTGTTGTTGATGATGATGATGTTGATGTTAACCTGAAATGAATGTAATAATCATCTTAAATTTGATTCATTTGCTAGAATTATCACAATGATAAAATTCGTTAAAATATATTCTACTCTAAATTTATCATTGACATTATCAAACATGATAAAAAGATCTGAAATATATTCATTCTCAAAAATTCTATCTAGATGATAAGAATTAAAAGCAATGATAGAATATCGAAATAAACAATTTCAAATTCTCAATAATTAAATTGATCAATTACTATTATTCCATTTCTATAGTTTAAAATTCTAATCATTAAAATATGATAAAATAATTTTATATTAAAATAAAAAGAAAAGTTTATAATTTGCAACCTCTTAGGTTCAACTTTTCGAAATGCGCTATTATATTCGTTGTTCTTTTTAGCTTTCTCATATAAAAGTCGTTCAATTAAAAGATTTTTATCAGCCAATTCCTATAATAATTAATTAATTTACTTTCTTATTCATTTGTAGAGACAGAATGATTGAGAGAAAGAGAAAGAGAAAAAGAAAAAAAAGAAATACTAGTTTAGAAAAGGGAGAATTGTAGAGCAAGAATGATTGAGAGAAAGAGAAAGACAAAAAGTAAAAATAAGAAATACTAATTTCGAAAATTATTGCAAAAAACACCTGGCATAATTTGATATTTTGTCGTCGATAATATTGGCTATAATCATCATTTGGCTGTGGCATTTGTGTCCTAGTCTAAGATAATTAGCAGTATACATATATCATATAATATAAAGCTTAATTAAGCTAATTAGTTAAGTGATTTATCTTAAGATATCATATAATATATGATATATTAGAAAACTTGCAAGTACTATTATTATTTTACTATTCATTATTTACTATAAAAAAAAAATGAATTCAAAATTTTATTAAAATCATTTCAATTTAATTAAAAATTTAAGCAAAGATTGCTAGATAAATCAAATAAATCTATATTTGTAATTTAGACTTTGAGGAATGATTACTTGTCTAATATCTAACTTAAATTTTAATATCAAATAACTCGAGAATAATAAATGAATGCCTAATCTTCCTAATAAAAATGTATCGTTTAAAAATTAAAACCACTGTTCTAATTTAATTATTTTAGTTACATATATTCCTTTATGTTAACTTGATAAATTCTCATAATCTTTTTAAATTTAAAATCAAAATTTTTTTCAAATATATAATATATATTTAATAATTTTTTCAAATATATAATATATATTTAATAACCTTTTCGTGCATATTAATTCGAATATTAATTCAATAATTGTTAATCTATTATATTTTATCAATAATCATAAATTAATTAATTTATAAAATTCATGAATTAATCAATCCATAAATAATTCAAAAATTAATAGTCATAAATTAATTACTTCATAAATAATTCAAAAACTAATAATCATAAATTAATTAAAATCAATTTTGAATTTTATTAAAATTTGAGAAAAGTAAGAAATGAATCGGAAACCTGTAAATTAGAATGTGTTGGAAAAGAATGATCACTACTTTCCATTAATGATGCTATTCGTCTATTAAGTTCAGCGATATGTGCCCGAAGATAATTCAATTTTTCCTCATGGACAGCTTCATCCTGTAATTTATATGATTATCAAATAAGCAATGAGTAAACAGTACGAATAAATAAATGATAAAATGAATGAAATGATAAAATATAATAATACTCTCGACGATAACAATCTTCGAGAATAAGAAAAAGAAATTATGAAAATATAATATTCTCGACGATAATAATCTTCGAGAATAAGAAGAAGAAATTATGCAAAAGTAGAAATAAGTAGCAATTAATGATAAATATTCGAATAGCAACTAGAATTAACTTTATCATATTATTGAAAAATATATATGTTAGCAGTTATTATCATTTGATTAAATTTATTCAAAAAATCGTATCAATTTAGCAAACGTAAAATTAGGAAAAAAAAGTCAAAAACTTGGATCAAAAGAAATTTCATTCATTTATAAAATAAAAAACAAAAGAAAACAATAAATATACTAAAAGTATCAATTGCCAAAATTTCATTGTTTTTATTTTAGTTACAATCAATCTATTGTAATTTTATCAAATTTATTTTTTAAATTATCATTAATTTTTTTTTTGATCAAAATGCTGATATTTTTTATCTTTTATCAGTGAAATAAAATTTCAGAAAGTATTTTAATTTTGATAAGATAAAAAAATTTTTGAATTTAGAAATGAAAATAATGGAATAAATAAAAATTATCTAGGGGAAAAAAAAAAACAAAAATAGCGTATTACTAACAATAGGAACCAATCCTCGATCCAATAGACTAGTCCGTTTTTCTATACTTTTCAAACGTTCCAAGTACCAAGAAGTTAATCGCTTGGCATTTTCTAGGCCACGATTTATGATTGCTTTTTCCTCTTCTAAATATCCTTCGTATTTCCACTAAAATTTAATATCATCATATATCTTTACATATTTGTATTTAAATACTTATATATACATATGTATTACATATTTTGAATATTATTAGAAATAAAAAATAATATTTAAATATATAATATATATACTTATGTATTATAAATTTAAATAAAATTGGAAATAATATAATTAAATAAATTAAATAAAAATTTTTCAAATGCCAGGTATTTCAAGAAGATATTAAATCATAAATTTGCTAGATATTTCACGAAGATATGAAATCTGCTAGATATTTCAAGATATATTAAATCATCAATCTGTCAGGTATTTCAGGGACATATTAAATCATCAATCTGCCAGGTATTTCAAGAAGATATTAAATCATCAATCTGCCAGGTATTTCACGAAGATATTAAATCATCAATCTGTTAGGTATTTCAGAAAACATATTGAATCACTAATTCGCAAGATATTTCACGAAGATATCAAATCATTAATGTAAATTTTCTAGCATTCATATCTGATAACGATTATCATTAAATCAGAAAATTGATTTAATCGTATAAATGATAAACATATAATTACGAATGATTTAAAAACATTTTTGTATTTCACATTAATTAAAAGTAAAATAAATTTTGACATAACTATCCGCATGAATAGATATAAGTTAATAATCAATTAATATTCGTTATATTCGATCTTTCAATCTGAAGCTATTTTATAAGTATGGCATAATTTTAAAATTAATAATTATTATGCTATTACTAACATCTCATAGATGTTGCAAGCGAATCATTGAATTCAAATAAATTATAATTTCAATTATTGAATGATTTTTTTTTTGATTGTTAAAATATTTCTAAAAATAGAAATACAATGAATAACCATATTGGGCGATTCCTGGACAGGTTGACAATTGGTTGACATTGATGAACAAGGTGAAGCACGTGAGTTACGCCATCTGATATCGGTCATACCAGATGAGGCTAAATTTAGGTTTAGAATATCTTTAACTTTAATCAAAAATAATTATTATTATTATGATTAAATTAAGACGATATTAAGGAGCAAAAAAAAAAATCGATCGATAATGATTTCAAATTCGAATTTCGTAATTTACAAAATGATAATATTTATATATTTGATTGATATATTAATATTAGTATTATATTTTTATTTTAATACTAAAATTACAATAACAAAAAAATCTAGCGATATTATCAACAATATTATTATTACTTATCACAAGACAAATCAGTCAAATATAATATTCTAAAAGTTAATTGTTAAAAGTTATCCTTTACAGTAATAATCCTTTACAGTTTATTTATTCCGATTAAAATTCGATTTCCATCTTATTTTTTCAATTTCGATTTCGATTTTATTCTGATTTCTCATACGATTATTCGGATTAAAATTGAATTCAAATAATGCTACAATATTTGATAGTATTTTATTATTTGCTTATTAAATGAGAAATAATTTTAATAATTATTAGTACAATCAAAACTAATATTATTTAGAAGTTCGCTTTTTTCAAGTTTTATTTTGTTGTTTATTTTTTAGAAAATTATCATTTATGCCTTTTTTCGATTTTTTTATTTGTAAAAAAACAATTATTATTTACCATTTCGATATAAAATTAATTAATTAATTTCTTTTTTCCATACCAAAATGTTAAATTATCTTTTTTTTGATTTCAAAATATTTAAAACAAAAAATTGATAACAGCATACCAATTGATGAAGCACATGAATTAGCTGTACTTAACGGTCGATATCTTATCATCTTTTGTTGTTGCTTCTCTTGAACATCTTTTACCTAAAAACTTTTAACTAAAAATCCCAAAAAACTTTTACCTGTACTGGAATTATTATTATTTATATTTGATTATTATTAATTCTATTTTGCTTATTTTTTTTCTTTTGTCTTTTGAAATATTCTTTAAATTAAATTTATACAAATATTATCAATGATGGTATTATTGATATCAGCGAAGAATATATAAAAAGAAATTTAGAAATGAAATAACCATTATCTAAAATTAAATAATGCTAAATGTTTTTTCAAATAATTTTCAAAATTTGCAAAAAAAATTTATGATAATATAAATTTACAGATTTGCAAATATTCAAATTAAAATATTTCATCAAATTTGATAAACAGTAATTAATCATTTCATTAATTTTAATTTTTATTAATCAATGAAAATTTTGAATTAAACAAGCAAAAAATTTTGTTGCTTGAAAAAGTAAAGAAAAAATTTGCAACCTTATTTGCAACCTCATTTTATAAAAAACAAAAGATTGATTTAATTTTTTCGATTTTTTTAAAATTTTTTTTATTTTAATGATAAACTGATAAATTAATTAAGCAAAATTTTAATTGCATTTATTTTCTAACCTTTTTAGGTCTCATAACAACATTGCCATTATTTGTATTATTTATTTCAGTTCCATTCCAATTTCTATTTGATATATTTAAATTTGAATTACATGCATTAACTGTTGACCGTACTCCATTTAAACTTATTGATGGTCCATTACGTCGTTTTACAGGGCTTGAAAAAATGATAAATATTATTTTTAATTGAATTCCGATTTAACAATATCTAAATTTTTAATTAAATTGCGATTTAAAAAATATCCAATTAAATAATTAATTAATTAAAAACAAAACAACCACTTTGTACTGGAATCATTATTATTTATATCTGATTATTATTCAGTAAAATTTACTTATTGAGATAAGAATTCAATTCGTCATTGATTAATCGTTGATTAATATCCATAATATAGTAATTATTAGCATACGATAAAAGTACTGATACTGATTTGGTAAATTCGATTGATAAATTGATAATTTCAGATTATATTGTAATATCTTGCCAAGAATTGCAAGACTGAAATTGTTACAATTTAAAATAGATATGATAAAATATTCATAGGTTAACTGGTGCGAATTGATAAGCATCTACGCGAAAAAATGATATAAAGAGGAAAAAAAATTTCATCGATATAATGAGAAATTATACCATCATTGATAACAATGATAGCAAGATGAGGTGTTTCTTACAACGTTATCTCTAATAATAAATCGAAAGTCAATGAACGATATGGTAAGAAATATTTAGTTGACAAATTTGCAATCGAATGATCGCCCATCATCGTTGTATCATTATCAAGGTCACTGATTATATAATGCAACAATCAGATCGGGATCGAATGTTACCATCAAATCATTCGTTCTTCTATGATGACAGGTCATATATTGATACCTATTTAGCATTGATAATGCAAATTACGGTGATAAATATTATATATTATCATAAAAATATGTTTCTTAGTTTATCATTTTGCCCATAACATGCGCTTATTAAATATAAAATGAATAAATTTAATTAATAAAGGCTTAAACATTTTTAATAAAGGCTTAAACAATTAATAAAGGCTTAAATTAATAAAGGCTTAAATAAAAATTTAATTAAAAAAATTAAATAAAATAAAGGCTTAAAATTAAATTAAATTAAAATTAAATAAAAGTTAAATAAAAAATAAAAATTAAATTAAATAAAAATTAAATAAAAAAATTAATAAAAATTAAATAAAAATTAAATAAAAAATAAAATCAAATAAATTAAAATTAAATAAAAATTAAATTAAATAAAGGCTTAAATTAATAAATTAATAATTTAATAATTAATAACAATTAATAAAGGCTTAAATTAAATTAAATTAACAATTAATAAAGGCTTAAACATAAACGCTTATTAAACATTTTTCAAAAAAAAAAAAAAACTTTCTATTCTTTGAATATAATTTGCATAATTTGAATTCTTTCTCATTTTTTTTTTGGGAATATATTTAATATCAAATAAAGTGAAGGAGAGTAAATTTAATATAATTAAGTTGTCAATGATCTGAATCAAACGACCGCAATTGATTGATCTTGATTGACGATAAAAATTTTTTTTAAATTTTTAAAATTTCCATCATAAACAAATACGCTCACCGCTTATGATAAATGAATAGTATTTTAATTGATAAATATTAATTATTTAAAAATAATTATTACAATTTCTATCCTTCTGCTAAAAGCAATGATATGATAAATGTTTGATTGCATTTCTTGCATCTTATATTAATTAATATTTACAACAGATAATTAAACAATGATCAAATTCGCAATATTATTGTTATTTGATGACAGGTGATAAGAGAAAATGTTAATGATAATGAGAAAGTGAAATATGTAAATTTTATAAAAAAAAAAGAATTTTGATAAGCTGAAAGGAAGAAATCAAACTGAAGTTGAAATGAATAATACAATAATAATAATAATACGTTTATGGAAAAAGAATAAACTGATATGATCAAATATATCACATATCAAGAAATCAAATTGAAGTTGAAATGAATAACATAATAATAATAATAGTAATAATATGTTTATGGAAAAAGAATAAACTGATATGATCAAATATATCACATATCAAGAAATCAAATTGAAGTTGAAATGAATAACATGATAATAATAATAATAGTAATGATATGTTTATGGAAAAAGAATAAACTGATATGATTCATCAAATATATCAATTTCCATTCTCAAAACAAGAATGAATAGATAGATTGGATGACATTAATGTTAAAACAAGTTTTATCCAATTTATTGTTTAACTTTGATCGGTTGATTAATTTGATTAATTCATTGCAATTATCTGATAATAAATAATAATTCGATTATAACGATATTCCGCATTTGGAGAAAAATAAATCATTATGAGAATTAAAATAGGAAATGAATTTTAAATGATAAAATTAGTATCTGTTAATTCTATATCAAATTAATATATATATATATTGTATGTATGTCCTCTTTCATCAAATATATATTTTAGATTAATTAACATAATCAAATTATATAGTACATTGTTTTTATGATAATAAGATACATCTATAGGTCCATTATCATAACAATAACGTCTCTTAGATCCATTATCATAATAACAATACACTACATATTTTGATTATATCAATTAACCTAAAATATATACTTCAAAAAAATATGTATTATATGATAGTTATCAATTTGATACAAGAATATATATCTTTATTGCTATAAATATATCAATCAATAAATTTATGCATATGAAATTGATTAGAAATATATCAATCAAAAAAGTTATCAAATGTCTGCATTTGGTGCATTAGCAAATATACGCATACATAAAATAGTTATCAATAGTTATCAATCAAAATTTATTGTATCGTTAAAATATGCAAATAAATGCCGAATGAAATAGGCATTGGATAAGCTTGCATTATCGTATATCAATGAGAAATAAAAATATATGAAAATAAATTTTGATAATGTGATAATAGTGATAATGTGTTTCTGTAAAAGTGATGATTTATTGAATTTAAAAGGAACAATTTACATATGATATTCTTATTGGAATAGTTTATGATTATTAATAACATATTATTTGATAATAATTATATGATAGGATAGAATAATTACTATATGTATATGATAGGAATAGTTTTTGTTAAAGATATTTGATAATAAACAAATAGATAAAATTCAAAAAAATCTGAATGGTAGAAGATTAGAGGTAGATTGATTTTAAAAGGAACAATTTACATATGATATTTTTATTGAAATAGTTTTTGATTATTGATAATTTATTATTTGATAATAAGATAATAGAAATAGTTTTATTAAAGATATCTGATAATGAAGAAATAATTAAAATTCGAAAAAAAAAGGAAAAATTCATTATTTAATTCATTATTTAATCATGAGCTATCACTCATGATAAGAAAAAATATCAACATAATTCAAAATAAGTTATGCATTTTCATCTTTTGTCATTTATTCCAAATCTGAAGTATAAAACTTGAAACTTAATGAGAATGAATGATTTCCAATTTTTGATTATATTAATGGTGATAGCAGCTATATCTAAGGTTCATTTAAGAAATAATAAAAGAACAGAAGGGGTCAATCACTCGAATAGAAAGGGTCAATCACTCGAATAGAAAGGGTCAATCACTCGAATAGAAAGGGTCAATCACTCTATCTAACCGATCACAATACTTAAAATGTAAAAGGTTCACGGAGATTTGTAGTAAGTTTTCATTGTCAACAAATGCTTCAGAGCCACTGTTTACCAATAAAGAAAGTTCTTCCTTCTCTCTAAATATTCCATTTATTTTCACTTTAAATGTTTGTTTAAACAACAACAACAATGATGGCAACAACAACGACAATGATGACAACAACAACAACAACAACAATGACGATGATAAAGTTTCCCTTTCCCACAATCATTTATATGAATATGATAACTAATTATCAGAGTTAACCTGATATTCATTGTATATTAGCATCCAATCTAAACTAACCATTTATTTTTTCATAAACAAACAAATATATAAATAAATGTAATACTCATATCTATATGCAAACATACACACACACATACACACACACACACACACACACACACACACACACACACACACATACATATATTCTGAACAAAAACTCCATATATATATATAAAAAAATAAACAAATAAACAAGCAACAAATAAACAAGCAGATATATATAAGCAAACACACACACACACATATTCTCAAATAAAAAAACACGCATATATATAAACAAATAAACAAACAAACAAGTGGATATGTGAACAGACGCACACAGACACATATATATTCTCGAATAAAAACACTATAAATATGTAAACAAATGAACAATTAAATAAACAAACAGATAGATATAAAAAGCGCACACACACATATA
This sequence comes from Dirofilaria repens, assembly GCA_008729115.1. Taxonomy (NCBI): domain Eukaryota; kingdom Metazoa; phylum Nematoda; class Chromadorea; order Rhabditida; family Onchocercidae; genus Dirofilaria; species Dirofilaria repens. The sequence continues at coordinate 81,432 of SNRZ01000088.1, forward strand.
TATATTCTCAAATAAAAAACACATACATATGTAAACAAATAAACAAACAAACAGATAGGTGTAAACAAACGCACACACATATATATTCTCAAATAAAAGAACACGCATATATATAAACAAATAAACAAATAAACAAACAAACAAAGAAATGGATAAATATATGTTTAAACACGTAGATGCATAAACAAGTAAATACGTTTTTCGCCTATTTTATCATCGATATGGACGACATATGCAGAGATTAAGGATTTTCGATAATTCAAATTTCTATTTGTTGACAATAAATAGTTAATGGAATTAAATGATCCATGTACTTTGAAGGGAATGGATTTCATTTGAAATATATAATAAAATTTAATCATTAATGATTATAACTTATATTGAGACAGATTAGTATTATTAATTTAATATACAAATATTTATATAAACAAATGATAATATAATAAAAGATCAATATTATCATTATTATCATTATTGATAAAAAATATTTATTGATTAAATATCTTGCATAATTGCGGTTATTTTTTTTTTTAATTTAGTAAGAAGTAAATTTTATTCTTATGAATTTTATAGATAACTGTGATATGTGATAATTTGTGCTTTTATGTAATAATTATGTTTCCTTTTTTTAATACTTTTCGAAATATTTATGAAATAATATTTGATAATATTCTCGACTAAATAAATACATAAAATGATAAAAATTTGAGAAAAATTTTTTTATTCGGATAATAAATAGTTAATGGAATTATTTATTGACAATAACCAGTTAATGGAATTTAATGAAATTTTTAAATAATTTAAAATCAAGAATTGGAAGATAAAATTAATTTAAAAAATATAAATTGAAATTTTTATTGCATTTATAATTATAATTTCGATTTTTTCTAAATTAATGAATAAGTCAAATAAAATTAGATTAATTAAGAAGCCTAAAAGTATAAGCTGTATTAGAATTATATAGATTGAATTAAAAATTTGAAATTAAAAATTGAATTGAATTAAAAATTATTTAAATAATCCATGATGATTTATGTAAAAATTATAATTCTAACCAATTTTTTCCATTCTTTTTTTTTATCACAAAATTATTAGCAACTATTAGGAACAAATGTTCAATATAAATAATACTAATTAATACGAAATATAAGCACTTACAATAATTTAAATTTTCGATTTAAATTATCTAAATTTTTGCCATAAATTTTAACCAACAAATATTATAATCGCTACGCATTACTTTTCAATTCATACAAAATTATTTCTAATTGCTGAAATTTTTTTTTTAATTCCGTTAAAAATTTAATTAACCTGAATGGAAATCGACGGAACATTTAGAAAATACTGATGTAAATGATAAAATGAACAATATATATCACAATGGAATTTTGATTGATCAATGCGATCCTAAATTTAAAAAAAAAAAAAATAAAAAATGACGAGAAATTAGTTGGTTGAGATGAATGTCGATTGAAATGTATTAAAATTCGATTGAAATGTATTAAAATTCGATTGAAATGTCTGTCATGCATGCGTAGAAAAGAGGAAGGAAAAATTTTGAATGAATTTACTTTACAATTTAATGATGCGAAATTTTTTTACACAAAATAATTTAAATCAATTTGGCTTTTGTTTTCGTTTTCATTTTCATTTCCTTTTTTTTTTTTTTTCTTTTTTTCTTTCTTCCCTTTCTTTCTAATTTTCTTAAAACTCTTTTTTTTTTCCAATAATATATAGGTTCATTTTTGAATATTAAATAAAATTGATAATACAACTATTATCAGTTTGCAGTAAATAATCTAATATGATTAATGTTTTAATTTCAATAATATATAAGTTCATTTTTGAATATTAAATAAAATTGATAATATATAAGTTCATTTTTGAATATTAAATAAAATTGATAATACAACTATTATCAGTTTGCAGTAAATAATCTAATATGATTAATGTTTTAATTTCAATAATATATAAGTTCATTTTTGAATATTAAATAAAATTGATAATATATAAGTTCATTTTTGAATATTAAATAAAGTTGATAATACAGCTATTATCAATTTGTAATAAATAATCTAATATGATTAATGGTTTAATCGAAAATAAATAATGATGATGATGGCTTAAGTTTAATTAATTCATTTTTAATGATTATCCAAAATAAATATTAACTGATTATTGATAAAATTAATGTTATGTTATGTATTTCTAAATAGTACAGTATATGCAAATTACATATCTTATCAAATAAATTTTTTATCAAATTAAAATATTAAAGTCTTTTCCATCTTTAAAATTCTAAACCTTGTAACAAAATTTATACAATCTAATATCAATAGCTATATATAATATATGTTAGATATTGATATATCTAATAAATAAATGATTTATTACTATATGATAATGTATGATAATATAAATAGTTTACTGTTGTATTATCAGTGATTTTCCGTGATAATTGATTAAATTTTACTTACCAGAAAAGAAGTAAGCAATAGTAATAATTAAGTTAATAAGTGAAAGTCAAATTTTATTATTTTTAATTTAAATTAAAACTTTCATATAAAATAAAATTATATATACAAAATTCCATTCCTTTTCTCATTAATCTTTTATCATTTTATAAATTATATCTGTTGAATAAAGTAATATTTTCCATTTGTAGAAAATATTAATTAAAATTTTAATTTTAATTACTGACTATGAAATTTGTTTTCCAAATAAAATTATTTAATAAATGGAAATATTTGTAATAAATTCAAATTTAATAAAATATTTTAAAGAGATTAATTTTATCAAATTATCATTTACTCCATTATTCTATATAAATTATCTAATTTATCCCCCATTTATGTTTTTAATTATTTTGAATAAAAATCATTCCACTGAATATTTGATTTATATTTGTTTGACTTCAATTTTATTTTTAAAAAAAAATTATTTTTTTCTCTCCCCAAATATCCCAGCATTATGTTTGCTAATATGAGTAATGTTTTTTTTTCAACAAAAAAGAAAAAAAGAAAAAAAAAATAAAAATTTTTAAAAAAAAAATAATAAAATAAATATTTGTTGATTGAATGTTTTTTTTTTCTGAAAAATTTGAGAGAAAATTTTTCAGAAAAAGAAATAATTTATATTTATATTTGTTCAATGCAAATATTACCATTTATTAAATAATTTTATTGGAAAAATAATTTATAATAAAAAAATTATTGAGATGAAAGAGAGGAATTTGTATTTGTATATATCATATATAAATATTTCTTTTTCAAGTATTTCGATAAATGATATGAAATTATTTCGTTAAAAAATAAACATTTCGCTTAAAATCTTAGAAATGAAATAAACAATTCGATGTAATCATTTTATTAGAAATCGATTTTTTCGCAATTAAATTCAATTTATATATGTGAAAAATATAATAGTAAACTTTTTATATAATATAAAATATTAAATTAAATTTTAAAAATATGTTTAGTTAAAAATTAAATTTTCTTTATGAAAAATATATTAACGAAGCAACTTTGAAAACGAAATATATTTACCCGAAATTGCATATCTATCATTTAAATATTAATCGATCGAAATTTTATCACACAAATATTTATCATTTGAATATTAATCGATCAAAATTTTATCACACAAATATTTATCATTTGAATATCAATCGATCAAAATTTTATCACACAAATATTTATCATTTGAATATCAATCGATCAAAATTTTATCACACAAATATTTATCATTTAATTATTAATCGATCGAAATTTTATCACACAAATATTTATCATTTAAATATTAATCAATCGAAATTTTATCACACAAATATTTATCATTTAATTATTAATCAATCGAAATTTTATCACACAAATATTTATCATTTAAATATTAATCAATCGAAATTTTATCACACAAATATTTATCATTTAATTATTAATCGATCGAAATTTTATCACACAACTACAAAAGCTATTGAAATTGAAAATTAAAATGGTTTTTTTTTTCGATAAACTAATTTAGAATTCGCAATTTAGAGAAAGAAAAACCTATTTTATTTCTTCTTTCAGCAATTAAATTCAATCTATAAAACATATCAATTTGTAAAACAAACAACAGTTTTAATATAATATAGTGAAATAGTTGGGAATGGAAAGTAATAAATAAAAAGCAACGAAAGTTTATAAATAAAATGAAATTTCAATTCCTCACTAATAATTAATTAAGTAATTAATTAATTAATTAATTAATTAATAAAAAAATATAGAAAGTCAAAATTAGATGGATGAAATGGCAAAAGATTAATCAATCATACCATAAAATTATTTTCCTTTGCAAAAATTAATTTATATTAATGAAATTTTTTTTTTTTTTTGGAGTAAAGTAAACAAAATAAATAAAGATTTGACAAGTTTTTATGAACATTCAAGTGATACTTACGTTCCCGAATGAAATTTTTTCAATTTGTAACAATTTTGAATTTTCTATAAAATTGAAAATATACGTAGAAGACGAAATGAAATGATATGAATGGAATGAGTGAATGAATGAATGAAATGAATGATGATGAATGGAATGAGTGAATGAATGAATGAAAAATGAATGAATGGAATGAGTGAATGAATGAATGAAATGAATGAATGAATGAATGAGTGAATGAATGAAATGATGAATAATGAATGGAATGAGTGAATGATGAATGAAATGAATGAATGAATGAATGAGTGAATGAAATGAAATGAATGAATGAATGGAATGAGTGAATGAATGAATGAAATGAATGACTAAGAATTTTTGTATTATCAATATTTTAAAAATTCGTCAAAAAAAAATATCTTCAAAAAAATTTTTTGTATTTGTTGCAAAATTTTTTTGAAAATTTTTCATTCTTTTCCAGCATTTTCACACATAAAAAATCTCAATTTGCGATAATTAATTGATAAATTTTCTTTTCGGATAGCATTAACAGTTATGATATTGTCAAATTGTAATTAATGAACTTTTCGGATTCATTAACAGTTATGATATTGTCAAATTGTAATTAATAACATTTCGGATGATCATTAACAGTTATGATATTGTCAAATTTAATTAATGAACTTTCGGATGATCATTAACAGTTATGATATTGTCAAATTGTAATTGATAAACTTTTCGGATATATCATCAACAGTTATGATATTGTCAAATTGTAATTGATAAACTTTTCGGATAGCATTAACAGTTATGATATTGTCAAATTGTAATTAATGAACTTTTCGGATGATCATTAACAGTTATGATATTGTCAATTGTAATTAATGAACTTTTCGGATGATCATTAACAGTTATGATATTGTCAAATTGTAATTAATAAACATTTCGGATGATCATTAACAGTTATGATATTGTCAAATTGTAATTAATGAACTTTTCGGATGATCATTAACAGTTATGTATTGTCAAATTGTAATTGATAAACTTTTCGGATAGCATCAACAGTTATGATATTGTCAAATTGTAATTGATAAACTTTTCGGATAGCATTAACAGTTATGATATTGTCAAATTGTAATTAATGAACTTTTCGGATGATCATAACAGTTGATATTGTCAAATTGTAATTAATGATTTTCTTCGGATAGCATTAACTAGATATTGTCAAATTCGTTATAAATCAAAATATATTTTGATTTGTAAACAATTGATTCATACAGATGCCAGCAATTACAAACTTAAAGAACAGATTATCATTTCAATTATATTTGATTTGATAATCGAGAAAATGTTAGATATTTATTAATAAGGTACTTTCCTCATATATATATAAAAATGTTTAGCAATATTTGCTTGAGATCAATTAGTTAATCATATTTAGATGCTATCCGGAAAATGGATAACAACTATAAATTGATTATAATCATAGATAATATCAAATATCATTTATCATAAGCTAATCATAATTTCAATTCATCCATTTCATTCGTAAACTAAAACTTATTAAAAAAAAAAGATTAAAAATGATCATAATTTTTAGTTTTTAAGTTTTTTACTATTTTCAGGTCAAAGAGGTCAAACTTAATTATAATCATCCATCATTAAAGCATATCTCTCTGTATCACAAATGATAATGAATGGGGGGAAAAAAGAGAAAAATTCTCGAGGGATGATGTTTGAACCTGATAATTGAACAATATGATCAATTGCTTTTATTCAATGCTAATTTTCTTCAACTTCAATTGCCTATCAAATTATCATCTTTTGTGAGATAGATAATAAAATATCTCCGTTTATAAATCTTCAATTATCTTTTGTCTCTTATATTTTATTCAATTACGGTAAAATCGGTTACGGTAAAATCATGTGTTTTTAATTACGATATTTTTGGAAATAATGTTGAATGTCACTTTGATTTTTTTTTCTTTTTTTCTCTACATTTTCGTTTATTCTAATTGTAAAGAAATTATGGATAGTCTTGCATAATCAGCTAGGCTCTAAGTAGTTATTTAGGCCATTAATGGAATGAACTAAAAGACAGATGAGCCATTAAAGCCATAAATGGAATATATTTGGGAAAATGATTAATTTCGTAGCCAATAATTTTCATCAATGAATACATACATGTATAGAAGTATAAATTAGCTGAATAAAACCAAAGAATGATTGATTTTTATGACGAAATGATAATGATAATGATAATAATAATTATAATGATAATAATTGTTGGATCAATTGATCATTAGCAAAATTATAAATTATTAGTATCTTTTCCCTCTCTCTCTCTCTCTCTCTTCCTATCTTTCTTATCTTTTACTTTCTCTTTTAAACTTTTTTTTGCATATTTAGCAGTTAATTTATTGATGCAATTCATTCGTATCACATCAAATTTAATACTTTATGACAAATTCTGCTCCTCCCAAATTATACATAAAATTTTACTAATAAATAAACAACCATTATGCTATTGCATATAAAAGTATTTTATATAATTTTTTTGGAAAAATTATTTTATGACTTATTATTATTTCTGTAAAAATAAAACTCTCTCGAATTTTGGAATTGTTAAAAAAAATTCTTTAAGATATAATATATATATGTATATATATATAGAAGATAATCTTCCACATATTATCATATATTATCATAATTCCTATAATCGTCGATGCTTTATCATTTCTGATAATAGAAATTTTTAGCACTTATCAGCTTACCAGCCTGTTATCTTATGTAAAAAAACTGGACGGAAGTTTGATAAGAGCTTTAAATTTTCCTATATTTCAAAAATATCCACTAAATACTCTCCTTCCGGATCTGATCTGATCCGATATCCGATCTCTTCGCATAATTCGACACTCCGATTAATTCGCAATCACTGTTGATTTTCCGAATTATCATAATTTTATCGATTTATATTCGTCTTCTAAGCTTTCTCTTCGACAGATGGAATACAAATAATGCAAGGTAGTTTTCTTTTATGCTTATTTTAATATGTATTAATTTTAGATAGAAAATAATAGATCAAATAATCTACCTTATGCATTTATGTCTCAACGTATAACAAGTATCAACATTCCTATCTAAGTTAATCATCAACTTCTATCATTGAATGCTAAATATTTTAAATAACTAACTTCTTTTTTTTATCTGATCAAGCTAAATATCTTCATCAAATTATCAATTTAACATAACAGCTACGATTATTCATCCATGATATTTCAAGATAAATAAATAATCAAGAAATGAATAGTATAATTTATATTGTTTACATCAATCATTTCATTAATAAACATGTGTTAATGAAAACACAGAAAAAAAAAATAAACGTTTAATTTCAATTCAGCGAACAATCATAAAGAAATATTTCATGGAACAAATCAATTCAAGAATAAAAGCTAAACAAAAATAGTTTCATATACAAATAGTAGTATGTAATGATTTTTGCTATCAAGTATTAATCATACACTAATGATGATATACAATATAAATTTCGTACATAAATGACTAAAAATCAAATACAACTTTCTTTTGAAAATTATCAAAGTTATCTTTTATTGTCAATAGTATCAAATGATATATTCACAATTTCTCACCGACTTTTCAAACTGTATACAAATCATGATGCAATTAAGAAAGAAGATGGCAATAAGATATAAGAAGAAATGCATAAATAAATAAAAGAAAGATGTCACTTCTTTTACATCTTATAATTTTCATCATGTTTAGAAATTATTATTAAGAATATCGTAATCAACTAAATCTTAATATGCTATTTTCTTGTCAAACAATCCAGAATTAACATTTATAGAGGAAATCCTTCAAAAAAATTATTTGAAGCAAAAAATTTTTAAGAAAGTTTAAATTAAAAAATCTGATCCTATAGTAAATATGCAAAGAAAAACAAGCACGGCTTTCTAATTTGAATCTTTTTTGGATGAAGTTCAAGATACCATAGCAACAATCCCAATATTTATAGCTAATGCTTATAATTTGTAAGATATATGTTACGCTTATTTGTGTCAAGAATGAATAACCCTAAAATCAATCTCTCAACTAAAAAATTAACCCGTAGTATGATGGCATATTAAAACTTTAAATTCAACATCAAAGACTCGGAAAAACTCAGACTGTACTGTTACATTTTTATAATTTCGAAATTTTAAAATCGCCTAGAACACTAAGACAATCTCAAAATCCCGAAAGCAAATAAGGAATGAAAACACATAATGACAAAAGATAGCAAGATTAGGCCCATCATCATTCAGTTAATATCGTTTGATTCATCAATCAAAATTCACAACTGGAAGCACCACTAATAGAAAGCTCAGAAATTCATCAAATAGCAAAAAGAAAAAATGATACACGTAAAACTATTGAAATGACATAAAGAGAACAAGATGACAAGCAAATGATACGATAAACATATCTAAAATATTACAATTATTTCAATCATCATTTCTAAATAAGTTTTATTGCTGCTGTTACAAATACTGTAACTAATATTCAAGTTCAATTCAATTCATGGCGAAATGTATGGAATAAAATTCTTTCATTAATCTTTCTCATTAAATTTTCAAAAATATACAGATAATGAAAAAAATTAGGGGAGAAAACTCAACATAACGATAATCAGTTATCCCAGAAGAACAATGGACTGAAAGAAGACATCATCAATTTAAGAAAGTTGAAAAATAATTCAAGAATATTGATTAAAAAAGGGAAATTAGGAAAGATGATTTATACCACTGACAGCGTGAAGAACCAAAGTGATAAGGAAAATTTTGACTACGTTAGATGGAAACTGTAAATGAAACGTAATGCTACTTCAAATCGTTTTTGGAACACTTCATAAGAACTATATGCCGGAATTTTTAAATAATTATAGCATGTCATCGCTGACGGAAGTTCATCATCGCCATTAGCATATGAACCCGATTTTTTCACAACTGTTAATGGCGGATTCAGTGAACGAAAACCGCCAACTGGTAGTTTTGGCGAACCCGTCACAAACTGCAGAAATTTTCTTTGCTGCAAAAAAAAAATGTAAATAAACAAATGTAAAAAATTAAGAATGATATCAAAACCATTTATCTATCCTATTCATCAAGATTACTTCAACATATGCTACTAATATGAAAATTTTTATAGCATAATTTATCAATCAGAAAGGCCAAAACTATCTATCTGATCGCTATTCCGATTATTGCAGCAAAATATGCGGCAGATTTTCTTGCCTTTATGAAAACTAAAACAATGATGACAGTAGAAATTAAAAAAAAAATCCATGAAACTAAAAACTTCGTAGTCCATAAATTATTGTGTTGCAGAAAGTGATTGACTTGTATCATTTTCTTTTTCACAAATCAAAATTAGACAAATTGAGTTTGTTTGATATTTCGAAGCATTTTATATTGCAGGACTGGCATTTCGCAACTGCTGATCTCAACTGCTGATCTTTACATCTTGTCAATAATCATATTCTATTTATCCGTTGAAAGAAATATTTTTTTATAAACTAGTCATCTATTAAGATATAAAATGTTACTTGTTACTGATGGGCAATAATATTTTCGTTAAAAATTTAATAATAAAACCTGTTGATTATCGTAAGACGCGAGCATCTGTATAAGCCACCGTATCTGATCGCTATCATGCGTATACCCATGATCTGGTTTTATAGCTGACTGTAATGCTGATTCATTCCAAGTGCGTTTCCACGTCTCTTCCGAACAATAATTCCTCCATCTATGATAAATTGATATTTATAAGAATAAATAAAATTATATGGATTAATTCATTCGTAATGCACACAGAAAATTTATTCATTCTTTATCAGTTAATCTTCGTTGTTTACCGCTTATTTTTCTATTATCGCTCTCTTAAAAAATTGATGTTATCAAACTGCTAAGGATTTCGGTTCGTGAAAATGAATAATTTTTTCCATCCAACATGATATCAAGGCACAAAATTTCACAAAATTCCAATGCTGAATAATTGTTAAATATCGAATAAGACTTCAATTATGAAATATCGTGATGGGTTATGAAGGCAGCAGAAGAAATAGTGATAAAAAGCTGCAAAACAACCTCGTCTGGGGTGAAAGACGCTAAATCGTCAATTTTGATAATTGTTTCAAAGCCTCTACGTACGGCTTCCATTTCACGCCGTACGCCTTCGACCAACAGCCAATGAGCTACTAACTAAAAAACCATATATAATATAGTACATTTTATTTTTTCATCGATATAAGATATACATGAATACATGAATATATAGTATATGCATGAATGATTCATTAGTTCGATACATCGGGAAATAAAATTTCAAAAATATATTGCTTCACTACTGTTTGCTTTGGTTTAAAGAACAAATGAATGATTGTCTTACTCCATTTCTTTAGAATGAGATCTTAAGAATCAATATTAACTTTCTTTGATAACCTACTAAATAATCATCTTTTGCGGTTGTGAAGCAGCTTTATCTTTATAGCAAATTTGATTAACTTTTTAGAAAAATAACAGATGGAACTGTCATCATTCTCACCGATTTGTAACAGTAAAAAGGAAAAATCCGATAGTTTAAATGGGATGAAATTACAAAAAAAGAAACCTTAACAAACTGAACTACATTTGAACTAGTCACAAGGCGATTCTTTCCTCCTTTAATAAGCTCGAAATTTTCATCACCTGGTAGAGTGAAATACTGCAAATAAAAACATCAAAGTTAGCAAAATAAAATGTAAACATAAAGATTTCACATTTAACTATTTCCATTTTCCAAATTACTATGCAAAAAGTAAATTAACAAAAGGGAATATTAATCGCAACTTAGCAAACCTAGTCTCTAATGAATCATGAAAGTCAAAATAATCAATACCATCATATATCAAGCAACTTGAAAGGATTAAAAGATAACTGCTGCAGCTATAAACCTTCATTAGTGATATTTTCCCAAAGATGATGCGTCATGTTTAGACGCATATAAACCGTTAGCAATTTTACCTGCTCGAGTGAATCGAAATCATTTGGATCCGTAAGAATCAGTGCGCGTAATGATTGATATAAACTTTTATCGAAAACTTCCAAATCACTTAGACTAAACATCTTATCTTCACCGCAAAGCCATTTGAAAAACACAGGATTAAGCGGAATATCCAGCTGAAAGTAAGCTTAACTTAACATACAGAACAAAATCATTCATGCATACTTACTTGATAGTGATGCAATGCTGCTTATTGTATAACATTGCTATTTCAAAACTATTTATGATTTGAAAGGTCAAACAATCCCGCTTGATACAATTAGTAATCATTCTTTCAACTTTAATCTACTCTGCTTAGGTACTATTCCTTATCAACATTTCACAACAAAAATACTTACCATACGTGAATCGATTAAGGCTTGCGCTAATAAACGTCCAATAAATTCGAATTTCTTTGAACGAGCATCCCGCTGTTTAGCACTTTGTGAGGAGAAAACAGCAGGATAAAGACCAGCAGGTGCTGTGACGTAATTCGTCGTCGGTCCATCTGAAACATACATAGAGTATTTGAATAGCTGACAATTTCAAATATAACCAAAATTAAATGCTTGAGCAATAATTTAGCAACAATTTTCTGTTCAAACATATAAAACCAATAATTCTAAAAGTTTATAATTTCACAAAACAAATGACCTTTTCCATCAACCGCGGCAGCCAAAGTACGACCATGCCAAAGTCGTAGTGACGATTTTTGTATCTCACGTGACACAGTGGAATAGAACTCCAATGTTGGACCGAAGCCAGTGCCTGCTTCACCTTCAAACCCAACCTCAAGCATTGCTCTAAAGCAGAAAATATTTTATTTTTTGGTAAAAATGGTAAAAAAAATATTTAGAGTTTGCTACGAGAATTTCAACACTTTCTTGGGGCGCTGTCATCTATAGATTATGAAGAAATTGAAGAATTTGGATTCATTGTGGCACTGCTCTAATATTTTCATTATTCTTCTGTAGGAAAGGTTTGCTATTAATTCACTTTTCGAGAGATTTTTTTGTTAATGTTTAAACGAGCTAAAGATAACAAAGGTTGCAATCAAATTAATCATTATTTTTATTTAAAATGTCAGAAAAATGTCACTGCGTCATTAAAAATTTAGAGTTATATGGATGTACCGCGAAATGCTGCAAATTTTGCTAGAGAGAGAAAGCGCGAGGCTAGACAAATAATTAAATTACATTGCGGAGCCATTTATGCATCATCACTAACCGACTACATCCAAGATGATGAAGAGTTTGTTCGGCTTGACGAAGCAAATCATCCCGACGCACCGAAACTTTACGTCTTTCAAGACGTGGAGTCAGACGTCCACTTTCACCATCATTCTGACCGCCATCCGTTTGGTTGACAAGATGCATCAGAGCTCTATCACGTCCAAAGGCTGTACAGTACAGGTAGTTGCGTCGAGACGAGAATGTAAAAATAAAAGGCCTGCAAGAATAAAATTCACAAAATACAAGAAATGATAAATCTTTCTTATAAAAACTGAGGAGAAACCAAGAATTTTTCACAATCATTCTCTGCAAACAAAAAAGAAATTGTCCGCTGCGTCATTCAAACAAGATCTCCGGAAAAACCCCACAATGTGTAAGCTGTGTTCAATAATCCCATCTATTAGTTCAGCCAATGATTTTATATATTATTTACTTAGTTTTCTCTGTAAACTACTGCTGACGGGATGGGTGTTTAGCCTAGAAAATTTTATCTAGAATGTTACGGCTAGCAAAATCGAATCTTACTATTAAACAAGAAAAACAACAGCAAGATTGATAACTTACACTGCTTTGATTAGATCACCAGTCCACTGGGGTATTTGCTGAGTTGCAACAGATAAAAAATCGGATAACTGACGTCCCATTTTTGCATTAAGCTTTGATGAATGGAAGGCTCTAAATAAAACATCCAACATAAGTTGCAGACATTATTTAATTGTCATTTATAAAATCAAAGCAAATATTTCGCTACTTTTAATACAAATGAAAAAAACTTAATCTTTCATATTATGCGAATCGTTTCCGTGCTTTGCCTTACCATAGATATCGATTATTTCTCTTTAGTAATATACATAAGTATGTTATTTCTTATCTGTATATGATAAAAGAGATACGTGTTTGGCAGAAGTGGAGCATGACTGGTGGGTGGTACATCCTCATCTTCAAATAGTTTCCACCAAAAACGATTAAGAGCGTAAAGGCATCGAAGAAGAACAAGAGAAGGCACACACGGATCATCTACATGGACCGGCAACGTATTCGTTAAATATGGATCCAACGGACATCTGCTAACCGGAACTTCCCCTTCTAAATAAGTCATATTTAAAGTAAAAACAAAGAAAAGTAAAAATATATTTTTTCTGAAAGATCTTGCCAGAACAAAAAAAGTATTGAACAGTTCAATAAAAAATAAAACAAAAAAATTTAGACAGAAAATTTAAGCTAGGCTGAGAAAAAAGTTTTAACAACCAAAAATCTATGTCACTGAAATTTAATCATAAATTTTTTCGGGTAAATTATTTATGCATACTTATTATCATTGAAATCTGGTGCCGAATGAGAGATCGAATTCTAAAATACTTCCATTTATCATTCAAAAGTTAGTTTGAAATTGAATCTAGTGAAAAATACAATTCTAACCGATCCACAGTTTTTCGTCAATCTTTGGTCGTTTTTCCCGTTTATCGGATTTCCCAGAAGGTGACTTGGTTGAGGATATTGCCGTTGCTGGTTGTTCGGATGCTTCAGACGGTAGTGGCGCAGCAGCTCGGTAGTAAAGGGTATGAGTATTCACCCATATACCGGTTGCAATCGCAAAGTGATCAGCATTATCACCCAAATTTACTTGTCCAAATTGTCTTAATGCCTGCAAAATAGAAAGCGAATGATTTTATCAGTTATTATTAGTTTCTTAAGGGAATCTCCATACAACGCCAAAACTATTAAGAAAGTAAATAATGAAAAAAATTTAAATCAATTGAAAAATTTATTAAAATTCGCGTTGAAGTAAAAAATAAAAGAGAAAAAAAAATGAAAAAACCTGTAAAATGGACATATGTCCTGGAACCTTTTCATCATTTATCAAGATTTCTATGCGACCTGGCTGAGAATTTCCACCTGATATCGATCCTTCCTAGAATTCATTTTTAAATTAAATTTAATTTTATAATAAGCCAAAATCACTCGTCTTGTGATAATTAACTTACAGAAGGCATTTCGTCATCATCGCTGCCATCTTCATCACCGGATGAATCTTCCGGACGCACGTAACCGATCCCACGATCCAACAAATATCTTTCAATCGCCGCAATTGAAGTGAACGGATCAACCTGTATAAAAACTTTTATCTTCCCGAATACAATTATTCCCGACCTTGTATCCATCATCACCTGTTCCTGTTATTTATCACAAATGTCAACATTATCTGATTTTAACTCGTCTGTGAACCACGTTACTAATGGTTATTTTCTTTTTAATAACAAACCTTTATGGAACCATGACCATGTCTCCATTCTTTCAAATCCCTGCAAGTTGGATGTCGCTTCAAATTACACTGAAATAAAAATATATGCTTTCCAAATATCCAAATTTTTAGGCAAATTTGAAAAAATTTTAAAAATTGAGAAGGAACGTAGCAAATATCAGTCTTACAGCATAAACATACACGAATTTGATGGGTTTGGAAGAAACGTAACGCCTGTGAACCACGTAAAGCTCCTCCTGAACTACCTGTTACAATTCCACCCATATCAGTAACTTTTACCTGAAAAAGATTTCCATTAACCGACTCGACAAATTAAACATACAGTCATTAACAAAATAATATGATATATTAAATGACTCGAATATTTAAATATGAAGTTAATCAATGCAAATGATAATTTTTTAGATATAATTATGGAACAATTTTCTACCTCTGGAATTTACGCACTAATAAATCCACTTATCGAATTGGAATTTCAATCATTTAACGACCATTTCAGTTAAAATAAAAGCTATTATTTTCGACAATTGTCAAAGTATAAAAGAAAAAGAACCTGGAACTGTTCATGCTGTGCTACTGATGCGAGCAGTTTTGTTACAAGAGTTTCGAAAGCTATCCAACATTCCGATTCATCCGCAGGTCTCAAATTATCTGGCTAAAAAGTCTTGAAAATTTACTTTCCTCCTATGAAGCCTATCAACAAATACTTATAATTTTTTTAAGCATTAATGGAATTCCTCCGAAAGCATGATGATCTAATATAACAGATGTATCACAGATATTGTATCTATAAAATAACTTCTCCTACATAACATAAATTTACCTTATGCAATTAACTTGAATAACATTATAGACTTATACAAACAATATTTTTTTATGATGTTTCCATACTGAGTATTTTATTCAATAATAGTGACAGTTAAAAAGCGATTTTTTTATCAGACCCTATAATAAAATGCCATAGCATATCTAAATCGTGAAACACGTTTCAATATCTTACCGTAAGGGACATAAAAACCGCGACAAAACGTTTAAGACGAAGTTTACGCGGTGGTTGACATGCTGGTAAGGAACTCGTAATATATTTGCAGAGGGAAGTAAGTACACCACTATGATTTAATTCAAAGGCACTTACATCATTTTCCAGTAAAATTGTCTGCAAATTAGTAAAATTTATAAAATAAGCACTGACGAGTTGTTTCTCAATCCTCTTTTAAATTTTAAGTTCCATTTTTTCATATCAGCAAATAAATTAAGACACTTTTCCTTATCACAAAAATTTAAGACTCGCCTTAAATCCAATAAGTGCAGTGCTTCCAACATCTTTGTCACTTGCAAGAGATGTAGCAATAGAAGTTAAACGACTTAAAAGTGATGGGATTGAACCATCGATGCCACTTGACGGTGTTGAAAAATACATTTGCATCAAATATTCAGCTAAAATATATCTGGATGTTTCAAAATCTTGTTATCAGCAAACCTTCAATTACTTTATGTCACATAAAATTTTACGCCAAAGAACAAAAGAATTTGGCTCTGAAAAATTAAAAAGAATAAGCCAAAATCAGAAAAATAAAAAGATAAGAAAAGCCTTCTTTAATAGACTAGATGCTGGGATCCATTGTCGAAGCATTCAAATAAATAAGTTCAACTTAATATGTTGATTCTATGTTTAAACGATCCAATAACCGAAAGACAAACGGCGAACCTTCTTTACGTATCCACTGACGGATTATTTCACGTTGTTGATGATTGAGACCGGATCCGCCGGTAGATGATAATGGCATCGTAAATGAACTATGACTAGTAGACGATGATTGCATCAAAACAGCCGAACATGAACTTCCTGCAGCAGTTGAAGGTGCAAATGTCGAAATACGTCCACGCGATGAAGACGTATGAGCTGAACATGGTGCGCTTGCGGAACTAGCAGATCCTAAAATACCAGCTAAGTTAGATAAAGTAAATAAAAGTTTTATACATTCTTAAAACTCATCCCTTAAAGACATAGAAAATTGAACAAATCAACAAATGATCACACTTAACTCATACTGAGCCAAAGCATCAGAGCAACAGATTTGACTGTGGCGGATAATAACAAATACCTGAAGGATAGTGATGTATCGATGCTGTTTGAGCTTGACCAATAGTAGTGAAAAATGATGAGAGAGTGTTACTTGGTGGTGTGCTATCATGTGGCGAATGTCCGGTTGCTGATGATATGCCCGGCATGCGAAATGATGGTAAGCGTAATGTATGAAGAAAATTCGAAGGTGTTGTTTTACGACGTGATTCCTTGCGTGATATAGGACTGCAATTAGCATTGTTAATCATATCCATGCATAAATCTTATTAAAAAGGCATTAAAAAATAACCATCGATGATATTCAATTGCAACTATAATACGAAAAGTTTTCACTAGCAATCATTCACTTTAAAAATTGGTTGAAAAGAACGGCATAACATTAGCAAGTTAGGCATATTTTGCATATTTGGCAATGTGAATCTCATTCGGAGGTTAATAAACCAATAGAAATATTCTGCTGCATAGCTCAACCAATTCAAAAATCCCAATAAAAAAATTTGATGTGCTCCAAAGTACTGAAATTTTTAATTTTCCTCATAGTAATAAAATGGGATATCTCGCATTAACGAAATAAGGAGTCCAACCATTGGGAAATGTTAAATTCAGAAGATGGAAGGAGTGATTGAATGACATACTCCGAAATTATACAAGTTTTTAGCTTGGTGATATGATTATTGGTGCTATGATTACTGAAAAAACTAAAGCAACCTATTATAATCAATTCAAACATGTAAGATTAAATAAGATGTGAGGTGTAAATAGTGAAATATATTTGTTGTAATGGATTGTGATAATAAGTGATATAGGTGAAATGCATTCCAAACACCGAGAATACTATTACAACAAAATTGTTTAAGAAATAGAATTATTTCGCGCTACATCACTTTATAACTGATTCAAAATTTCCTCACATCAATCTGCCCACAGAATATATCTATGGAAATAAAATATTTGACTCCACATCGTCAAACATGTAACAAGTGCAAAATCAGACAGAATGATCAGAGAGGATTCAAACCTCTCAGGTGAAGTTTTACGACGGTGGCGACCACCATTTGGTGAAACGATAACACGAGTAGCATTACTTGAGCTTGGACCTGCTTCCGCAGTGGATACTGCCAATTGTGTAATATTACGAGTTCTTTGTTTAGCTGAAACCATCCAGATTTTGAATTTCATGCACAGATGGTAAATTATCTTACCATCCTTCTTCGCAAATATTCGTGCATATTGAATAATAAAAAAACAACCCTGATGCTCTGCTCTGCATGTAGTCTGGTGATCAGTTCGATTAATGAAATATTTGCTAATTTCCGTAAAATATCATAAACTTTTGCAATATTTCCATCCAGATTTTAATCAGTTACGGGAAATACAAAGTCATATATAAGATAAAAAAATAAAGCTTCCATTTTGTATTTTCTCCATACTGTGATAAAAAAACCATTCAAGAAAATTTTACTAGTTAATGATGCTGCCTCCGCCATTTCCGATGATGCTCGCGTTTTCGGGCCACTTCGGGTTCGGGTCCCGATAGCAGCAGTTACACTATCTTGCTCACAAGCCATTATTGCTGCTTGTGTAGATGGAGCTGATACTGGTGATTCAAGCTTCATCTTGGATAATTTTTCAATTTCGTGCGCAACACCTTCAAATTTCAACTAATCAAGAAAAATGCATATTACAGCCAAGAAGTTCCTTTATCACTTCATAAAAAATATAATTATTTTTTCTTTTCTGCAGCATTTTATTCTAGCAAAAAAGATTAATGTCAGAAAAGTACGAAAAAAATCACTGTTAAAAACTGAGGATGCAGGATCTTTTTCAGTCAACAAGAAAAAATCATTACAACAATTTTCTTTTCCTTTTCTACGTCCATAGTAACAGAAAATACTAAGATAAGAAAAAAGACACATTAAATCAACCTTCACGTTTGAATAGTGGCTCATACATATCCGGAAATTTATCCAGAAGCAAATGAGCTAACTGCAACGCTGATGCCACAACACAAAGATCTTTACTTCTCGCACTAGCTAAAGCACTGGCGATATGTCCGGCAAGAGGAAGATTTGCCAAAATATCTTTCAGCACCCTTACATCCGATGGATAGATCATTCTTAAAGTTACACGCAAGCTTTCATAACGTAGTGCTGGACCACTCTGCAAATAATCCAAATGCAAAAATTGTTTCAATCAATCGAAATTCCTCGCAAATGAATAAGGAAAAAAACAAAACAACTCACCGAACTACCATCGATTTCCACTAATATTGGAAGAAGTAGCTGCACAACTTGTTCTAGAAGCACTGGTTCTGTTTTCATCAATTCAAAACGACGATCTTCTTCTAGACAAGCTGTTTTACTTTCTATAAAATAGCTATTACAATATTTAAATATATTTCAGTATCGGTCATGCTTATTAGCTACATTTCGAATATTGTCCAATGCATAATTCGATAATATCACCTAAATCGTTTGTAAAATTGATATGTTAGATGATAAATAATTAAATAATCGATTCCTTAAAGCATATAGAAATTGCATGGATGCGAGTAATCACTGTTTCTATCACTTGATCTATCAAGTTATTAAAATCGCTGCTTCATTAAAAAATGACTCTGAATTTAATATTTTGCATAAAACAGTATAGTCCTATATTTTACGAATCGATCCTATTAAACATCAAAGTTTAAGTGAAACTTACTGAAAACGGATGCTCGCCGTTGTATAGCTCTTTCTTTACCCGTCGAATGATTTCGTTGTACCATTCGTTGCAAATCGATTTTATAAACATTCCCATTAATTTGAAGATTTACTTCTGTCTCACTTGTTGTATATGCCATCTAAAAAATACAAAATTTTACAAAGTGCATGAAATGATTCTTATTCGAGTAACTACTATTTTTTTCATGAAGAAGTAAAAAAACAAACAATAAACAAAAACACACAAAAAAATTGATTTCTACTTTGTTCGTCCAAACGCCTTTATTTGCTTTTGGTCCAATTAAATCCAAATATAATTCTATATAATAGTTTCGTGTATTTTTTTTTAGTAAGAAACAATTTTTGGGAAAACTGTTGCATTCATAAAAGTAGAGAGAGAGAAATGGCACAACTCAGTAGCTAAATATGCAAACATACTCATATAATAAGTTCTGATTCTTAATTTTTTTGGAAAACAATCGAAAGGACATTATTAAGCATACCTCAATAAGCCGTGAATCGAAATAAGTAAACGGTAACCACTGATTGGAATCATCTTTCCAGTACCATAATGTTGGTTGGAAATCATAATAAGTACCATGTGAACGTAGCATTACATTATCTATTTCAAATATCCCATCAACCGGTAAACGTGGCATTAATTCTCTACAAAAAAAAAAAAAAGAGATTTATATATAGTCAGCAGAGTATCCTTTTCAATAAAATTATTTAATAATGCCGTTTTTATTTTTCTCATACTGTAGAATATATGGTTCAACATGTAAAATGAATATATTACAACTGAAACAATTATTGTGTCACTTATCAGCTGAAATTTATCATCACATGACATTAATCTTCATTATGATCATACAGACGAAATCGTGGCATTAAAGAAAAGAAATTTTTAAGACCAAATGAAACATAAAACAGAAATAAAAATTAACCCAGCTAGATAAACTAATTCTTGTAAGTGTTGCGGTGGACGATCGACAATTTCAAACGCTGTATGATCACCCTCCTTTGATCCAACAATCAGAAATTTGATAGTTCTAGCAAAATCTATAAAAAATTCATTTAATCTAATAATGTGATGACAAAATTTTAATATTCATTTTGATACTCAACATTGATTAAATTGTTTACCAATTTAGTTATCTGATTAATAAATCCATAATCAGTACATCAGTTATATCCATTAATACGAATGTGTTTGTTATATTCAGTTTCTATTCATCTTTTTTAAATCCAAAAAAAAACTAACCCATATAGACTAATGCAACTGCCAGATCACTACACCTGGAGGCCATTGAACGCAACATTCGTATTAATGATTGGAATGTATTTGGTCCTACGGCACATGGCTGCACTAGAAGCAATTGCTGTACATTTTTCAACAATGCATGATTTTGACCCGCTATTTCTCGCAACTTATCAGCATGATTACGCATATTATCAACAAGACGGCAAAATAATACACAAATTGATTCTAGACACCGCTTATCCTGGAAAATGATAACGATTTACAGGGAAAAAAAAATTTCATGCATGGTTTTAATGAAAAACCGATTAGAATGTCCTTTAAAAAAAAAAAAAACTATATAAGAAAAAAAAATCTTTAAAACTATGTATTAAATATCTTTTTCAACTTTTTCTTAGAATGGAAATTCTGTTTCTTATAAAACTGAATCATGACAAATTTTCTCATTAGGCATTTCTTTTGTCACAAACTTCCCCAAAAAAAAATTTATCATTCATACCTCAATTAAAAGTCGCTGAGTGAGATCAGCCAATGATTCACGCACTTGAGAAAAATCATTAGCTGATACATATGTCGCACAATTAGCAGCTATTTGAAATGCTAAACGTTGTGATGGAACGGAGAAGAAATCAACATGTGATATGGTCGCTGCAATGCCACCCTAAATTTAAAAAAATTTTAAATGAAAAATTATTCATTTGTAAACTTTATATACAATTTAAGGGATTAAATTATTCACTATACCTAGCGAATCATTTTTATAGCAATTCTCTTATTAATCTCAAATAATCATCAATATCACAACTTCCCTGGCTTTCATTGATTATCCTATCTGTCACTGCAGATAACAGAAATATGTTTCAGTATGACAAGTATGCGATGGTCAATTTTCAATATATAATAGAAAATATTATTATATGCGATAAAAAAACTCCATAAAAATCAATCATCAAAAAAATTTAAATAACAACACTTAATATTAATGAAAATCTTATATTAAGGAAATATCATAGAGAAACTTACAGCCGACATTATATTTTTTCCATTTCTTTTTGACATTACTTCCAAAGCCATTAGTGACTGTTCCGCTACATCAATGCATTCAATACGTTTTAACTAAAAAAAAAAAAAATTTATCCAGGACTATTTCTTCAACATCAATTTCATCGTTCATTAATGGAAAGAATCGAAAAGAAAATTTAGTGTTGCTTATTATTTTATTAAAAATTTCCTACATGAGAAAATCATATTTTCTTTATACAATGCCAGTATTAGAATAATAGCATTAGCAAAAAAAGGATTATGTTGACTTTTTTAACTATATTGAACAATTATCAAATTCTTCGTGATTTGTTAATGATAAAAAACTTCAGCAAGCTATCAGTGATTGCCAATAAACCTAATGTACTCTATCTGCAGATTCTATTGATTTTTATTTTTATTTTTTTATTCAATTTTTTAGTTCGATTGAAAAAAACTTTATTTTAGTTTATTACAAATAGTATCATAATGTAAAATCAATAGAATCTGCAGATATAGTACAGTAGGTTTATTCACTAAGCTTGCAAGATAATATCAATAGGCATATTATTGAAATAACAACTGAAATTTATTGTTTTTGGATAAAACAAATTTTAGTGATAGAAACCTTTTCAAGAAGATGTGGTACTGTATCGATAACTACTGGTAATGCACGTGGTAAAGCTTCCAACATATTTGATATACATCTTGCAGCCGTAAGCATCTAAAAAAAAAAAATTCAAAACTATAATCAATAATTAGTCCACTAAATCGTTTTTATCTTAGACTGATTACAATAATTCAGCAAAATTTGAACTACGTGTTTGATTCTAGTCATCCAGAATTAAAAAAAGAAATGGAAAGCGTCTACCATACTAGTATAATTAGCTATTGTTGCGCGATCGCGTACGGCGATACGCAACAAGACTTTCAATATATTTTGATGAATCGAAGCTTCAACTTACCAATACAAAATTATGTTCCTTCTGAAGTAATATAATAAGGGCATGAACGATATCTTTAATTGGTAAATTTGGAAGACTTTCTTCGTTGCCCAAAAGTAGCATATCGGCTAATTCAGTAGCAGCATCTAATTGACTAAGTTCATTTGTGGAACGCAGACGTTCCATTATTGATACAACTCGTGCATCTGAAATAACAATTAATTAACAAGTGAATATAACTGGGACAATTAAATTAATATTACAGGTCAAGTGATTTCATGAAAATGACATCAATCCTTGGAATAAACAAACAAGTACTCTTTCCAGCGGCACACGAGAAATGAAATTAACCACATATTTCTGGATAATTTTAATAATGCAATAAACTTAAACATACTGTTTAGGTTATGAAATTTCCATCATAATATTTAACATATCCCATGCTTACTAATAAGAATAACATCTTACAAAAGAATGTAAATACTATTAAATTAGTAATAACTAAATCATAACAAAACATTTGTAAGTTACAGTAAAATAGTTTCATAAAAAATATAGTTAAGAACCTTCCTTTAAACAGCTTCAATATTACATATAAATTGCGAAAATTAAAATTTAAAGGAGGAAGACGCCAAAAACGAATCTAAATAAATCATAGAATGATTCCAGGAAAGAATTAAGAATTAAGTTGGTCCTCATTTATTTCCTATTCGTTCATACAAAATATGAATTATTATTTTCAAAGTAATAATTCATACCTTTTAACCTTTTGGATTATTACGTGTAAAGTTCATGAAATGAAGGTACTCACCTGCAACTTTTACTGTACTTACCAACTAGAAAATCGAGCACAGAAACTCATTCGATTCTTAATAGTTATAATAATGAATTTTTTTG
This sequence comes from Dirofilaria repens, assembly GCA_008729115.1. Classification (NCBI taxonomy): domain Eukaryota; kingdom Metazoa; phylum Nematoda; class Chromadorea; order Rhabditida; family Onchocercidae; genus Dirofilaria; species Dirofilaria repens. The sequence continues at coordinate 105,330 of SNRZ01000088.1, forward strand.
GTTTTTTTTTTAAAGGTACATTATCACACATACTCACTTACATACGTATGCATACACACCCAAAGCATGCTCATATAAATTCGTTATTTTAGCAGGATTTAATATACAATTGGAAATAAGCATTCTAAGAGACAACTATTGATAACGATAAGCATTTCTAGTAGAAGTTGAATAAGTCGATATACTTCAGTAATTATATCTTAGATTTTGGCGGAGTATCAGGGCAAATCATTTCCTATCCAACCTCCCCGTCCGTTGTCCTATTCCCACAGATTATTAAATATTTGGTAAATCTGGTAGTAGATGGATTAATAGCATGAATAGTTTATATACTTTTCTTCCTTTTGTCTTCTTTTTTGCCCTTCGTTCCTTCTTTCATGCTTTTCCTCTCTAGTTTCAAAGAGCTCTTTTGAGCTCTCAGACCTTAGACAGGAATCCAACCGGTGAGGTACCAGAACTTCCAGCCTGAAATATTTGGTGGCCTCAAAAAACAATAAATTTTGCGCACTTTTCAGCAGGTAGAATAACGAAATTTTCGCCGAAATAACGACAGTAACAAACGTTCGTTTCACTATTTTGAAACATTACAAAGAACTGAAACAATAAATAAGTCTTGCAGTAAATACAACTACGATCTAACTAGATCAACTATTATTGGATAAATCTAAAGACAGTAAAAAAAAAAAACTAAAAAAGAAGCGAATTAAATCTTCGTCGTCTTTTCGAGGATAAAAAGATGAAGGGAAAGATTGATCATATAGAATGAAATAGCTCTCCACAAAACATTCGTCTCAATCATCCGCATTAATAATATCCTTATCAAACGTTATCTTCCTATCTAACAGAATTAAAAGAATGATAAATTCTCCACCTTCCACCCTTCCATCATCACTTATCAGTAAGATATGATTATAGCAATCCAACAATAATAATTGAAACAGGTGACAGAGCTAGATAATGGATTGATATGAATCAAAAAGGTCATTATTACACTATCATCACGATATATCTTCCACAGATATATTCTATTCTTTTATCAGATTGATCACTTGACCTTTCGTTAGATAGCTCTTTTAGCTAAGTAGATCAACTTTCCTTATCTTAGAATAGATAATCATTTTCATCAGACTAATCTTACAGAATTTGGAATCGAATTCCTTATATAAACTCATCATATAAACATCAGAATAAGTTGCATAAAAAATTTTAAAATTAAAACCACTTATATATATACAATGAATTAACACATAAACGTATATCATATATGCATATTTAAAATCATACAATTATCATATATAAAACATCATATAAGAAATGAAAAAAATTATATATATAAATGAATATCTATATAATAATGCTAATCGATATGGTGTTAAACATTTTTTATTCCTACAAAAAAAAAAAAATAAAAATAAAAACATTTATATTTATGCTAATTGTTATTTAAATTATACAAAACTTAAATTAATTTCTATCCATATATCTAAAAAATCTGTTCCATAAAAAAACTACTACATCGTTATCTTTCAATTAAAAAAAAAAAAAAACCTGGAATGATAAAAAGAGGGTGGAAAAGAAAATAATGTTAAAAGAGTTGAAAATTAAAACACTATGATAATTTATCATCATAATTAACCGTTTAAATGTTAAAACAGCTGACAAAGCATCTTTCCAAAATGCTTTATTCGTTCTCTTTTCAAATAATTTTCGTTTTTCATTTAATCTTTTCAAAAGTTGAAATACACATTATACATATACATATATATATATATATATAATTAAATTATAACAAAATTCAGTTACTCCAATTTTAGCTTATAATCCTATTTGTCATATGAAACATTTAGCATATTTAGCATATATATATATATATATCTAATTCTATTGCAATATAATATCTTGTAAATATTTGAATTGAAACAACGTAAGCAGTTAATCAACTTGACACATATCACGCAACATATATAATCAAATAATTCATTTAAATTTCCTTTCGAAGATTTCATTCATAATACATCCATAGCTTTTATACTATACTCGAAGACAAATATAATATAATAAATTCTCGGGCAATCTTAATTTTCAGTTCCTTGTTGCAATCACTATATATATATATATATATTATATTACTTGCACTATTATAAAAGGTTAGTTAAACTTACGTACTTTCAACCAATATTAAAACCCCTTTTGATATCAAAGAACGATTGTGATAGAGTACGCTAGCAGTAAATACATAGCCTAGCACAGGGTAGCACAACAATTTTTGAAAAGATACATATATAAGCCAGAAGCGTATCGACCAAACCTCCACAAATGCTTGGGAAGGAGAGAAGTTGGCCTGCTAATTTTCTGCTAAGCTCGTATTCTAGAATCAATTCTAGCCCTATCCGTTCTCTCTTATAAATTTACTGCTACTTTATAATCTTATTTTAAGATAAAACAAAGGTATGACATTGCATCATAATTGATGCTTCCAACTTACTTCAGATTTCCTGAAATATCAACTTAAAATTATCATCAAAATTGCTATCTCCAAATAAACTGCTATGCTATTGCTTTAATTGATCCTTCAAAACATTTTATCCATCCATTAACATTATTAACATAGCAGCAATAGCATCAGCAATAGCAGCAGAATGCAGAATGTCATGCCGTTTCTCTGCTCAATCAATATATAAATTTTGCCGCAAATTGCGGATTTGTACAACATCATGCTGTTATTATTGCCTCTAATCTTTTCAATCAATCATAATCTTTAATCCTAATCCAAAGAATTCAATCCTAAACACAGGTAATTCAGGCTGTAATAACTGACAAAATAAAGGAACAATCATTATCGATCGTCAAATAGATATGAACTCCATTTTGCTTTATTCATTTAATCATTCCTGTGAAACAAGAAAAGAAAAAAGTTTAAATTTTTTGAAAATTTCTGAAACTCTCAAAAATTTTCAAATATAATGAAATGCATAACACATTTAAATATGAATTTGAAGACAGAATAAGTTGATATGTTTCGAGAATTTAACTGAAATTTAAACATATGTATAGCTCATTAGTTATTACGAACTGTACAGACAAGAAATCCGACATAAAACACTTAGTCCTAAACAAATATACACTTACGCATTATTGATACCGGACGCCATACAATATCCCTTGTATTGCTAGAAGGGACCCTGTGAGTAGGTGTGGAATCTAAATAATTTCAAGTTTATTCAAATAAATGCAAAAAAAAAAAATCTGAATTCTAATAAAATATCTAAATTGCAATCGTCTTTTGGAAAAATTGTATTACTATTTTCCATCACTATTTCAGAAATAAATTTCCCAAATCTCAAGTGGCTCGACTTACCTAAATCAAGTAAAATGAATCAAGACCCAATAAGACAATTAAAATAAACTTGAACTAATCAGAATATCTAATTCGAACCTTCTAAATGAAGAAAACCTCGTCCACGACTTATAATCTCCATACTTCTATAACCCTGATTACCAATTCCTAAACCTGAATCAATAAAATTTATGCAACAAAGCAAAATTAAATAAAGTTCGACCCGTAAAGCAAAATATTAAAGGCTATTTTCGAAAGATATCTTACCCGCACCGACTTGTTGAATAAAACCGTGTCTCAGACCTCTGATCCACATATTTTGAAAGAGATTATCCGAACCTAAATGTTCGAGCTTTACTAAAATAAACTAAAAATTAGGTGAAGTAAAGTACTAATGACTGTTTTTCACTATTTCACAATTCAACAAAATTTTCATTCCTGATCACCATTATTTCAAGTTCATATATATCAAGCTTATGAAGTATAAAAATTCGAAATAGAAAGGAATAATCGAATGTAAACCATATTCCACTGGAGAGTTAAGTTACTACAACTGAAAATACTAATGAATTACCTTACTTCGATAGCAATATGGGATAAATGTTCCCCTTAAATTCAGCGTTACTTTAAACTAAATTTCCACATCTTGATAGCCATATGCTTATAAAACTAAATTTCATCTCATAAATATATTGGAACCGATTTCACGAATTTATCCTACCCGTAACAGTAAATGCAGGAAAACCGAATCTCGGAGGAAAATTGTATGCAATTCCTTGCCATGAACCTAACGAATCGTTCACATGTTCTGCAGCTATACTCCTTATACCTAAACACTTCGGATTAATATGAAATGAGATTATATTAAACTTTTAAATAAAAAACTACCGTAGGAAACCTTTTACTATTCATCACTGCATGTCCCGAAGAAAAATTATATAATTGTCAATTGTCTTATTCTATAAAGTGTAGTCAAAATGAACCTAACTTGCAATTATATTTGAAATATCCTCTGATAAACTTTCTTTATATATATTGTGCTCTATATATTTGTGAATGTTACCTATGAGAACAAATTTTAATCAAACAGACTGAAACAGTCAAAATCATACACACATATACGTACATTCAAATTATACACAAATACACAAATATTCTTACAGTAGTCCAGAATAATAACTTTTGCTCAAGGGTAGAATAAACAAAGCAAAATTGATTTCCTATAATGATCAGCTTTATATGAGTACGAATGGAAATATTGAATGATTACAAATATAGATAACTAAATTAACTGATATGATACACGATAACTGATTCATAGTTAAACAAGCATTTGTTTAATAAGGCTTAATTCTAATGCATGCATTAGGGATATCCCGTGTGAAAAAAGTTTCAACAAGAAACCGAACGTTTCATAACGCGTAAATTAATCAATTTGGCATAGTTCAACTTTGTTAAGACAGTTATCTGTTTTATTTCGTGTAATACTTCTTAAATCCAGAATATCGTAAATTAGGCAATATAGTTGAACAAAAAAAAAAAAAAAAAATAAAAAACATCATTTCCATAACTAATCGATATTCATTTCGCAGCGAGAATTCACAATATTGAATAATATTTCATCTTCATTTTTTTTTTTTGTTAATTAAAGAATAATGCAAAATTTATTATCATCCCTTTGGGTAACTCTAACTCATCTTTCAAGGCAAAATGGAGAGATTAATCGATTAATTATTTCCTGATAATATTATAGCTTCGTTTTTTTTCCATCCCTTCTTAACTACCACACAAAAACTAGCAAACAGATAAGTATGGTAGATAATAGAAAGAAAAATAGTCCCTTCCTGAAAATAAAAACATGTTTTAAATATACTTACTGGGATGTGAGTGTGCTGAACCAAGCAAATGTTGAACGCGAGGTACAAGCGCACCCAAAAATGAAGATGCTGTATGAACGGCTTGTGACCTGAATAAAATGCTGTTTCAAGATTGTAAAGTCTAAATTTATGGTCTTTTCAAAAATATAGTACATCTTAAATAAGCTATATAATCATTACTTGAAACAGTACTTTCTAATAACTAATAATTAATACAACAAATAACTGCAGAATGAAAAATGAAGACAACAAATGTAAAATGAACATATTATCAATACACTAAAACTATAACGCTAAATGATATAGAAACGCATGACGAATTAATCTGATTATCAATTATGTGACTATACGGCAACAGATGTTGCAGATGTCCTGCTATGTCACATCTGCTATCAATTAATATCAGTAAAACTTCAATACGGTGCTTTAAATGAACTTTATTTTTTTCAAAAAAATTTCATCAAATATTCTACAGCAACATAATAAGCATAATAAAATAATTCATATGACCTCAACTGTAATTATTTTAAAAAACTTTTCTCGAAAAAAAAAAAAAAAAAATTTACCGTTGCAAGTTCCTAAACTGTGAAGTGTGACTTTCAGCAACGTTAGCATCACTATGCACAGCTCTTGAAAGTTCCGTAGCTATAGGTGTTGTTGCAGCACTGTTATTTATTGGTGTTGTTAATGTTGCACTGTTACTAACAGTTACCGTATTTGCACTAGCATTATCTGCTATGTCCTAGATCAATACAGCAAGATAGATAATGGCATCGATATGCAAATATCAATATGAGTCATGCACAAGGATGATACAATTCCCAATTTCTCTTTTCATTTAATTTTCAACCTATCCATTCATTCAAATCATTTTGAAAAGAAAACTATAAACACTTTTTTCGAATCTGATATATAACGAGAAACGAAATAATATTTAAATTCAAACTTGTACAACTACACCAAGCTGTGTAGTTGAACGACAACCACTTGATTCGCTTTGCTGTACAAAAGCTGGTGAAACACGATTCGCTGTACTTTCACAACGTCTATAAATATAATATAGCATCTATTTTACTAGAAGCAAAATAACGATATAATGATTAATAAATTCTACAAAAAAATGTTTCGTTATCCAAATTTCATTTACTTGTACTACAATGATTTTAAATTTCGTATCAGTTATATCGGTTTTACAATATCACTGATAGCTTAAATAAAAATTAACAATAGTATTGCTCATATTCACGCCATATGTATTGACTGATATACGCATATGTAATTTTACTGATATAGTAAATGAACAGATAAAACATATCACTAAAAACAATTTCATGCTATTCAAATGTTTAATTAACGTACGCAATGCTATGGCAGAGACCCGTCGCTGAACTATGCGCACGAGTTCGTGCTGATGACGAAGTGCTCGGTTGCTGCTCACTGTTATTCACCGTACGTGAGCTCTCCGCTCCGGTAGCTACTCGACCCGCCACACTGGCACGACCTTTACGAGTCCGTGGCTTATCCCTTGCACTTCTAGAATGGCACAATTCTCTTCAAGAAATTCAACATACATCTTCAACAAATATGCAAAATTCAATCTTCTGCAGCCAAAAAAAAAATCATCTCCGTTGCCAATATTACTACTATAATCGATATGAAGTGACAATCAAAATAGAAAGGTCACAAATGCTGTCTAAAAAGCCGAAAAATAATTTTTGTAGACGAGAATTCTCAGCAACAAACGCACATAAAAGATGAAATGGTAAAAGAAAAGGGAGAAAGAGAAAAACATGAAGTAATATTACGAAAGAAAATAGAAAAAAAATTATGATACCTTGGTTGCTCAGCCAATAGTGATCCACTGTTTGTATGCGCAGAACTGTCAATATTGTCTGTTGTCTGACTCTGCAGTAAGACCAAAGCAGAGTAGTAAAAATAACGAAAATTCAAAAAAAAAAGCGCAGAATCATAATATCGTATTTTATTTCAATCCTAAGCAATATTCTATACATATTGTATGTAAGCGATTTTAATAGGAATAATGTAACAATTTTATTCCAATAACAATCATTTTATTCTCAGCACTTATCACAATCACTGTTTTTCTAATACCGAACTTTTTCTTTTTTTTTTAAATCACATAAAACAATAAATGTTTAAATTCAAAACAAATTTGAGGAAAAATTAATAAATGATTAAAATTTAGAATAAATTTAAAGAAAAGCTAACATTTGACGCTGGAGTTGAATATTGACCGCTGTGAACGAGTAAGGCGGCGACCACTTGGATTTTGATCGGGAAAGAAGTCCGTCAAATATTTCAGCTCACTTCTAATACTTTCGTGTCCGGATCGACCGGAACCTGAACGTCCACTCCTTCCAGCACTGATCCCGTTTCAGACGTACCCGGCAATTGAGGATTCTGCTGTCGAGACAGATCGTTGCTCTCTAGATTCTGCAAATACAAAATTTTTTTTTTTTTTGGCTCTTCAACCATATAACATCAAATATATGATCTTCATATACCAAAGAATGATTACCTATCAAGGAACTGAAATCATCTAATGTCTTTTGGAATTCAAAAAGCAGAGAAAGTGAATTGCCTTATTTGGAAACATGAATATATTCTGAAATTAAAACACCTGCTCCACTGATGAATGGATAACTCGACGCAGTTTAGATGAAGAGGAACCCACAGCTGCAACTGAGGTTGTTGGCGAAGATTCTGATTTTAGTGAACCTGAAACGAATTAACAACGGCTAATGGTTGTTCAACAATAAGGATTAATGAAAGAAGATATCGCTTAGTTTAACATCTTGATACCATCATAGATAACAACAAGATAAAAACACTGGTAAAAATGACAGTCAAATAACTATTCATATTTCTCTTAACTATGACCTTAGTCTAAGAAACATTATTATTTCAGGATCTCAGTCCTTCAAATTCCACCAAAATCCAACTCAGATATGTCGTAATAGCATTCAAATGTAGTGATTAGGAAACATTAAAGTATGGTATGATAAGAGAAGGTTTCTAAGCGAAGCAGGGAAAAATTGTTATGTAGACAAGATGATTCATGCGATAAATGAAACGTGATGAATAAATCAATTCACGTGATCGTTCAATAATTTAACGTAATTTTGCATAAAGATAATGATCAATCAAATGATTTATGAAGTTAATTGTGATGATTCTCCTTTAAATTATAATAGCAAAATGAAAACTGTTTAATAAGGTCGATTTTTTTTTTTCGTTTCATTTCCTAATAAATTTCATATCATATAGGATGAATGATACTAACCTGAATTTGGTGAACTACGTTTTCGACTAACTTGAGGCAGCGTAGCGTTATCACCGTGCTGTCCAGATGCCGATCCTATATTCGACATGGAAGAGCTGAAAATTTAAAAATTGAAACAATATATTAGCTAATCGATATTATAGCTGAGTATCGATAGTTGACGACGTTTAACTTTTTACATTCATATTTGTCATTTTCCAATATCAGCCTTTCCATTCTAATTTTCCCCAGAAATTTGAATAACATAAAACAACAATGTTTATTGTTAATACTTTAAATAAAACGATGATAGAAATGGAAAAATTGAAGTCCTTTAAAAAACTAAATGTTAGTTAAACTAAATAATGTTCGTAAATAATACTTTTTTTTTTTGCATAAAGTAAACACAATAAAAATAGTTATTAAAAAAATTTTAATTTCAATGATAGACAAATTTCAAGAAAATCTTTTTTAATGTTCTCAAGAATTAACTAAAATATTGAGAATAGCGTTTGGATATTAATATCGATCGTGTAAAGTAAATATTATTTATTGCCTAACATTTCGATATTACTGAAAATAGCACGAAAAAAAGTCTTAATATTATTCGAAATGATAAAACAAATACTTAATAAGAATTGGAATGATATGAAAAGATCAAGATATGAATGAATGATTTCCTTTTCACATCTACTTTATCAGATAAGATGCTCACTAAAAATGTCGTATGGTAAAGTGATGCATAATTTCTATGAACATTTTCATCCCAAATAACCTATGAAGAGAAGATCGTCCTCCAAATAATTTACACATTGCATCAATAGTGATATCATATAAGCCGTTGATAATCCATCAGTTCTAGTATTTGTCATAAATTCATTAAGACTAAAGATTGATTTCTGTTTGGAACAGAAAAATGATTATCAGAAATGATGACAATAACGCTGCTGTACTACACAACAATTCTATTGATTGCAAATGTATAGTAGTAATAAAGCTTGAAAAAAATTACTCAAATTCAGCAATTTGATAATGAAATGAAAATAGATATATCGAAATGTATATGCCTATGTTCATTGATCTAAACAATACATTGCAAATATACTATAAAGAAAAGAGAAAAATTCACTTATGAATAATACGAGATAGCTTCATCATAATATACTTACTCTTCCTGTATTACTTTTGTTAGAAATAATGATAAACAATTGGAATATCAGATGAAAATATTGCCAAACGAATGATTAAAATCATAGTAACTTTTATGATAAACAATCATATGAAATGACGCATTCAAACAGATGGTGATAGTGATGTGCTAAATTGATAATGGTGTAAACTCATTCATCTTCTCTAGATTATACAGTACATTTATGTATTGATTAAATGTTCATATAAAATCTCTATGGAATTCGATATATGCTAATGTATTGATTAATTAGATACATCTTTTTTTTTAATGCATGAAATCTCATTGGAATTTAACATATGCTAATATATTGATTAATTTTGTACCAATCGATCAATAATTTCTAGTATTGACATCGAGATCGTCACAGTACATATTAAATTCTTGAACATTTCTATTACTACGTATTCACACAAATAGACAAAAGAATCTTGCAAAAAACCGCAAGATTCATTCGTTGATCCATTCTTACAATAACACATATATACGTAGATTACTGAATTACGGCACAACCTAAATTGTAATCTGAAAAATAGGAAAGATACAAAATTAGATCAAGAAGAAACATCGAGAAATCGATTTATATTCCGACATTTGAAATATCAATATATTTCACAATCGATTTCATGTACTAGAAAATAAAATCAAGGCTAACCTTAGTAATAAATCTGAATGAAAGTCCAAAAAGTCCAAAAAAACTTTTAACTATTCTCAAGAGAAATAAAAATGAATCGTATTTCGAGAAATGGCATTTCTTTAAAGCTTATCAGTTGTTCCCTAACAAACAATTCGAGATTCTACTATGGAGATATATTATTCTAAAATTTTTCCTATCCAATCATTCCAGAACCTGATTTAAACTTATTGTTATCGTCCTGAATGAATCATATCCAGTTTTAATCGAGGAAAAAAAAAAACCTCCTATTTAAATAACACTTCAATCTATAAATACTGTAAAAAACGTACAGCTGATATGATGGAAAGTATTACTATCAGGAAAAGTAGTATCATTACCACAGAAATGTTAAATAATATACAGATTGAACAAATTAATTAATCCTTAGAAAAGAAAAATCTATCAAGCAATCGTATACATACATATATAATGTATGAAATTCAGGAATTAGAGAAATTTAGGAAAAAAGAAAAAAATTGATAGCAATTTTTCATTCGACACATCGAACAATCTATCTAACTATCCTCGATCATTTTTTCATCCTCAAAAGATCTGCCGCTTGAAAATAGAAGCGAAGAAATTATCATTATCATTATCATCTTCAGGATACGAAAAACAACAGCAGTATTATCAGATGCAGTAGCAACAATAATAATAATAATAATAATAATAATAATAATAATGATAATAACAACATTCAACTCTATCATTAATTAGTAACAAAAGTGTTCATTCTTCTTCTCCTTCTTCATTACATTCAAAGAAACACAAACTGGAAGATAAAATTGATGAAATAGTAAGAAAAATGAAATGGCCAGAAAGGAAGACAATGATTTTGCCTATATAAGCTTTTATTCTAACTAATATTTTCAGGCCTGAAATCATAAAGTATTTCATTCTATATGCAAGCCTTCTTTCACTTAATATTTTCCACAGGCCTATTCCATATTCCCATCTATTCATATATGTTTTCTTCCGCCCAAATGTATCTTAAAGCTCAAAGTCATAAGCTTTATTCTATCTCCTTCTTATTTATATAACGTGCAAACCCTTCCTTCATACAGCATCTTCAGATCTAAAAATTGTAGGCCCATCCCATGCTCCCATCTGTATTAGCCTTCCTTTATCTCATCTTTAAACCTGAAATCTTAGGTCCAATGTTTTAAATCCATCATATTCAATCCATCGATTCATATCTCACTATATGCCTAAAATGAAAAATACCATATCCACATCTCTTCTTAATCATTTATATCACTTTCATATTATCAATTTCCAATTTAAACTATCTAAAATCAATAATATCAATCTTAGCCATTTTTATTCTACCCATTTTTATTCTATTATAAATCATTCCTACTTTTAACTTATCTATAACAAATAATCATTAGTAAAAATAAAGAATGCAAAATATATATATATATATATCAATAATTATCAGAAGCATACCTGATAAAGCCCCCGTACTGAACTATCCTGTCTATAATTGACGTGAAATTCGAACGTATATACGCAAACAAAACCAAATTGATATTTTCAATTTTCCAAATTCACCACTATTCTTCTGCTTTTTTCACTTTTTTTGCTTTTTTTTTTTTTTTGGTTATTGTTGCTGCTACCGTTGTTGTTGTTGTTGTTGCTGTTGTTGTTGTTGTTGTTGTTGTTGTTGCTGTTATTGTTATTGTTGTCGTTATTATTATTGTTGTTGAAAATATATCAGACAATAATGATAGAAAAATAAATCGATAATGATGAATTCGTTACAATGAAATGAAAAAAAAAAGAGTAAAAATAAGTATATATATGTATGAATGTAATGAACAATAAAAATTAGCATATTATGTCTAAGTATGATTATTTATATGATAAAGTGGAACATTGTAATAGGTGAGATATAATGATGTGACATTAGCGCACCATTCAATTGTCCATCTTCATTCACATCCTTTTTTTCCTCTTTTTTTTTTGTCTTCTCCTCCTTTTTCCATTTTTTGTTAGAAATATCTTTTCATCCATCCTATTATCAATTTTTGTCATTTATAAAAATACAATTACATACATACATACATATATACATACATACATGCGAACATACATACATACATACATACATATATATACATTTACTTTTTTGAACTTTTAGGTTCAAGGCCTTTAATATATGGGGGATAAATTCGAATAATGATAGGATATCATTTTACTTGGCCTCACAAATTCTTTCTTTCTTCACTCTTTCCCACTTTTTCATTACTTTTTTTTGTAGGCATACATATCTATCTTTCTATGCCCTACATATGCATGCATGCATGCAATTGCATGTCTGTATGTTATATTTAAATATATGCGTGTTTTCGCATATATGTATGCGAATGTATGTTGTGCGTGTGTGTGTGTGTATGTATATAGGTCTGAATTAGTTAACAAATAATTGACAATAAAATGATGTGACTTGTAAAATGAGTATAATACATGCAGATGCCATCATCATATCATCATTATCATCATCTTACCCTCTAACTCCGTGATGCTATCAATTTTACTTTTTCCTCCTCCTTCTCTTTCTTTTATATATAAAAAAAGATCTCTCTTGTTCTTGTATGCTCATCTAGAAGAGCTATAGTTACGTTAAAAATCGGATAATCGAATAGATCGATATTCATATTTATAATTCAATACTGTATATAGTTTATTAAAATATCACAGAGGAATAATTCAATATAAGTATTCCCACATTTATTATATATCTTTATAAATTAAATATCCCACATATATTTCATTGCTACTTCTGGATAAAATTGAAAATCAATATTGAATTGATCTGCTATAGATAGATAAACAAATTGATGAATATCGATCGACTGATCAATTGTTCGATCGACTGATAGGTTTAAATGAAGTAGATAACGGGATAGATGAAATTTAAACAAAATTTTTCCGTATAGGCAATGAATAAAAAGAGTTGATACATAAAACATGTCTTATAGTGCCTTCGTTCCTCTATCCAACCCACAATCACGACAAATTTTTATTTACAGAAATAGAAAAATGGAATGAAGAGAGAGGGAGGGGAAGAGAGAGAGAGAGGGAGATTGAGAGAGATAGAAAAAAAGGGAAAGAAAAGATTCGGGGAAATAAAATATTACAGGATGTTAGTAATGATAATAGAAATTGGTAATAATAGAGAGAGATACTTCTCTCTTTCTCCCTTTCTCTCTCTCATCTGTTCCTCTTCTAGGGTGCAATTAATATAATATAAGCTCAAATGCCTATACTTCTATATGCCATCTATTTTGTCCTGAATATCCATCTCTTTATCCTAAATCATTTCTTCTCTCGACTGAATCTTATTTATCCTAAAATAATTCTATATTTAATTTCTTTTATCCTGAAATTTATCCTGTAATTTTCTTTCTTCTATCCTGAATTCTTCTCTCTTCCTTCAGTCTTTAGTTATTCACTTCATTCATTTTGAATATATCATAGTTGTAGAAATACAAACGGAAGTGACAGAATGATTCCGTTATCTCTAATTACTCGAGAATAACCCTCAAAAATAAGGCTGCAATTGATGGTATCTTGTTGAGTTTTGTCTAGACAGATGTCGATATAATATGTCTATGTATGTGTGTATGTATGTGTATGTGAATGGATGTCTGTGTCTGCATACCTCCTTTTCCGACAGTAAGGAGGGAAAAAAGGTTAGTTTAGGTTCGGTCGGTTCAAGTTCACTAATCATCCATATCTACTACTACTACTACTATTATTGTTTGAATGACCCTTAAAAGGACGAGAAAGGGTGTATGTAAGACGAGAGGTGCAGGAAGTTTGTCTGTTTTCGCATCATTTCTCTGGCAACAACAATAACTAACCACTAATCACAACCACGATCATCACTACTACTACTACTACTATTAGTACTATTGCTAAGAGAGAGAGGGACCATTTGTTATCGATTATTAATCAGAATTAAAAATTATAAATATTCTTTCAACGATCATTCCATATCATAAATATAGTCTTTAACAGTTACAGTATCAAAACAAAAAAACAGTAAAAATTTCCAAAGATACGATATTAATATATATATGTATATAATGAATAGGCCATTTAATTTATAGAATCTAGCAAATGGAGAAAATACGCCAAAATATTTATCATTCATTATCAATATCACTATCGGTAATACATTGAAATAATCAAAATATTGAACAAGTAAGAGACATATGATCGATATTGCTATAAAAATCAATCTAAAATTACATAGCCTAACTTTTCATTCATTATTTCAACATACCCATTAGCCTATTTCCATTTATCCGAACTTTTTTTGCCCTACCTTTGTAAATTTACTCGACCTCTTCTTATCTCTTCTTACCTTTATGTATAATAATTCACCCAAATCTTATCCTGAACTAGTCGTACACTTCATCTTATTTATTTATTCTTTTCCCTCCTCTAACTCTTATTTCGTATTTCTTATCTTTTGCTTTTATGCCTCTTATCTTCACATACATACATACACACATACATACAGTTTATTCTCACATACACTTACAGACACTACACAAATATTACTCACATATATATTGCAAAAAGGCCGATATTCAGTATGTACATGTAGTCCATCAATATACATGGTCGATCTATACCCGGTACGCATATACGCAGACACACATACGCATATACGCATTCATGCATGCATATGCAAACACACATACACACACACACACATACACAGATATCTATGTAGACATACACAAACAGACACGCACATACCCACGAAGACACATAGACAGATTGACATATAGAAATATAAACAGACAGACAGACAGAGAGACAGATAGAGAGCATTTCTTAATATATATTACTCACTCTTTTCCATCTAACTGATTGATTCGTTTTCCGATATTTCATCATCATTTATTGATTTCACTGTTGAAATGATGGTATGTAGCAAGTTTAGGTCATTTTTTTTTCGTATTAGAATTATTTACCGTATTGAGTAGATATATTGTGGATACGATAGGAGATGTATGGTACATCCGTTCAATGAACGATATCATTCAGATGAAAGAGACGTAGAGATGATACCTAAATTTCGATTAAGAATACTGTATAAGCCTATTCAAAGATACGGTAAGAATAGTATTGTATATGTTTCGAATATACAGTAAAATAAAAACGATAACGCAGGATATCTTTCGATAGAAATGTCGTGGAGATTGAAGGATTCAAGTAGAAATTATATTTAAATTTCGTTTCAAGAATAATGCAAGGGATATCGCATAAGCGACATAATACTACGATAGGATTAGTATCGTATACATTTTGCATTATTTAATGGAATGAAAACATAGATATAGCATCTAGCAAAGAGTGTCATAAATAAATATAGTGCTAAATTGGAATTGAATTATAATTTTGAAAATGATATGTAAATCAGAAAGTGGTAAGTTATTTGGATATAACGAAAAAAAAATGATAAAAGCCTAGAAGAATCAGGATCAGATAATCAAGACAATATCCAAACAGTTTGAAATCAAATGAAATGAATAGAAAAAGTTATCATTGATCTAGATGTTATCATTGATCTAGATTAGATAAAATATATATAGGATTATATATTTCTCGATCACCCGCCGATATATCTATCTTCATCGTGTGGTTCTATTAAATGATCGAAATTATACATCTAATAGATCAGTAATAGAGATATACGTATGGATCAATAGATCGGTAATAAAAATGCGTATTCAATGAATTATACATTTTTGATTATCAAATATGTTAGTAGAAACTTGATTGATCTGTAATTAGGGTATATACTTTCTAAATTTTTCTTTTTTTTTCTACTGTATGTATCAATAAAAGAAATAATTATTTATTAATATCATAATGGTAAATTAGTTGTTTGTTTAATTAAAACAAATACATATGCTTTCATATTTATGTCATCCATTATTAGATTATAGTTTTTAAGAAAGAAAAAGTTACTAAAATTATAAAATAACTTATCTAACTATAAAATGAAATCATGATAATATAAGTATTCGCTAGAAGTGACATATATCTTAAGTTAAGTTACTAAAATGATAAAATAACTTATCTTACTATCATATGAAATCACGGTGATATAAGTATTCGCTAGAAGTGACATATATCTTAAGTTAAGTTACTAAAATGATAAAATAACTTTTCTTACTGTCAGATGAAATCAAGGTGATATAAGTATTTGCTAGAAGTAACATATATCTTAAATTTTCTAAAGCATAAAAAGAAAAAACTTCGATAATCTTGACATTGTCTAATTTGAGTAAGAAAAAAAAACTAATAAAAAGACTGAAAGGTTTATATTCATATGCATAATGTGAAAATTTCAAATTTTTTTAGAGAATATTTTCATTCTTTTATCGTTGTTATCAATTATTGATTATTGATATTTTTCTCTTGCATTCAACTTTACATCTCATTCTATCATACAGTATGCAAGTTTTTTTTCGCTTCCAACTTCACTATATCGTAATAAAAAATGTCGGAAATAACTTTTTTATTTTTTTTTTTAAATTATGTGGTGGAATTGTTAAACGAAAAAAAAAAATTGGAAAAGCGATAGGAAGAGTTTGCATTGGTAAAAAGTTTATACTGCATAGATACCATATTTAAAAAGTGGAATTCATTATTGGCAAATCTTGTTTTTATAATTTGCTTATTTAAGTGTTGATTTGATATGAGTGGAATAACCGGAATCATAAGATAATTTTTGCTATCAGATAGTAATTTTTAGTAAGTGCAAATAGCAAACAAAACGACGGAAATGCGATAATAACTTATACCGTAATAGAAGATAGCAGTTGGTGTTTAAAAACAAATGATAATTTGTATTTTAAAATGAAATGTTGTTATCAGTAGAAGCAATTCAATAACAAAATACCATTGTGCTCTTTTTTTTTTTAGAAGAAAATGATATTTTATTCTTTAAAGGGAAATAATGCTTAAAAAAAATGATAATTTCAGGATGATTGATAATTTGTATTTGCAAAAAAAAAAAAAAAAAAAAAATCGTGTGTCGTATGAAAAAAATGATGCTAATTTAATGTATTTTTTTCGATTATTGAATATTTTTATTACAGGTATAACTATTATGAATAGTGGCAATTTTGGATATGGTAGCCAGAATTTCGATAATGGCTATCAATATGTGAAAGGTGGTCAAGGTTCCGATGGTTGGACAGGGGGAGAAGCGCATGGTACGCAGCTCCCCCTTCCACCTAATGCTACTGCACCTGCTCAACGATCAAATGACGCTCTCCCCCAACATGGTTTTTTTTTTTTTTTGGTGTAAAATATCATTATAAAATAGAAAAATTATTCTACAGAGTAGTAAGTTTCTGTGAAGCCAGGTTGATAATGCCTGTAAAAGATTTGAGAGGAAAAAAAAAGCTCGTAATTAACGGAATCTTTCACATATAATATTTTTTGGTAGAAAATAGTGATATCAAAATGATACCAAGATTCCAGAGAATGAAGTAGATATCGAGTAAATGATATCAACTGTAGCTAGTATTCTTCAAAGAAACAGTAACGAGAGAGAATTGAATAATTGACAGCAGATGTTAAGAATAAAATAAATGACAATAAAATGTAAAATCAAATAAGCGGAATTTTCAAATGCAGCAAATATTGCTATAAAACAAAATTTAAATGAAAAAAATCAATAAAGAAGAAAAGATTTTAATCTTTTGAAAATAAGCGGTAGAAAAAATAATGAAATGTTTTGTTTTATCTCATAAAGTTATTACTTTATATTGCTATTGGAACTAAGAAGGGAATGACAAATTTTTGTCTATTTCGTTGTGTTTTTTCTGGATTTTTGAATACTAAATATATTACAGTATATCATGTAGCTTGTAGATTTTTTTTATCTTCAAGAATTGGAAATTTTTTATTCATTTCCGTTGGATTTATTTTTTCACATTTTTGTATAAAATGTTTTCCATTGGATTTCTTTTTCCATATTCTTGTTCATTTGCAGAAAGCCGTTATGTGCCCCCGCATATGCGTCATGCTGCTGCAGCAGCAGCACCAGAAACAATTCCGGAAGGTGCACCGGTATACGAAAATTGGTCACGCGGACCACAACAGTATGTTCGTAGTGGGCGTGGAAATAATGGTACGTTTAATGATCGAAATGTACCAATGCGGAAAAGTCAGAGTTACGCTGGCATACAACCGGTACTGTATTTTGTTTGTTCATTTTTGTATTGAATGTTTTTTGTGATTTGTGGATTTTTAAAATTTATTTTTAAGAATAGATAGAGTCTAAAATTTATATTTTTGTTTTTGGTCCTGATACTTGGAGATGGTAAATAACTTCTTATCTAATGCTTAGCAAAAAAGTTGCGATAATATACTAGTTTATTTTTTGGGATATTTAGTTCTAAACATTGTCGTCATTTGCCGTTATTTGCCATTATTGTGGATATATGACTAGAACAATGTTAAATTTATATATAAAGGAACTGTTCCGACTATTGCTACTCAAAATTTAAATTATTTCAGCAAAAATGATTATATGACGCAATGGAATAGTAATGGACCTGTGCAAGGCTACGATTATCAACCATGTATGGGTGGTGGTAGACCAGGACGTGGACGAGCTGGTTTTGGACAACCCGTAAGTGGTTTCAGTCGAAATGATGGACATGCGCGTGGGCGAGGAAACCTTGGAGATAGTCACGGAAATCCGCGTGGGCGACCAAACTATTCCGGTCGTTATTCTTATGACCGAAGGTTAGAATCGCATTGGCTGATGAAAACATTCATTTGAAATCAAAAAATATCTAAAGCAATATACTTCCTGAGAGTAACTCACAAAAGAACCATACGAAATGAGTTTGAACAAGTTACTCCACGTTTATTTTTTTGCTCCTGTTTCTGCTGTAGTTTATCATAACAGTACAGTTAAATTTTTGAAAGGTTGATCATGAAAATGATTTGACGAATACCATTATGTAGGATTCATCATTTAAAAAGAAAAACGGACATAATTTAAATTTGTAGGGAATTTAATCTACTGTTGTTTTTTATATTTCTTCCAAGATTAGAAACTAGCCTAGAAATTGAGTAAGATTTTATAAGATTTTACTGGAGAAATATTCGAATAACAACATGTTACCATTAAGTAATGTATTTTTTCAATAAATTATTACTCTGTCTTAATATTTTATGCGATATTATATAAAACAAAACACATAAGGGTTCATCAATCTTATTCATGTAGAATTACGGGTTGCAGAATATTCTTTTCTTTTTTCTAAAAATTATATATGAAATTATGACGTAACCTTATGTGAATTTAAAATATTCTTGCTTTTCCGTATTCAAATTGTTGTATCTATTTTCATATTTTTTCTACAATAGTTTCCTTACAGCAGTAAGGAAAAAGATTTAGAAGATATACAATTTAACGCAAACGTAGACAGGTTACAAAAGTTAGGCATAAAGATCTACATTGGCCACAATGCCAATAATATCAGGCAAGCCCAAGTGGTCGTATATTCCTCTGCAATAAAACCTGATGTTGAATTAGTTACAGCAAGAAAATTTACTGCAGTAGCAATAACTGAAATATAAAGCATTAGTATGAATTTGCACAAGTCACTGTTGTATCAATTTGGGATAATATAAAAACGTATCAAATCGTATTTTTCGGACTGTTTATGAAATATTCTTGGATCCTTATAGTAAGAATTAAATGAAGCATGACTTTTAATAGTTATGAAGGAACTTGACCGATGATATGTGATAAATCAAGATAAATACCATTGCTTCTGATAGGATCGAGCAGCATGTTTGAATGAGATTAAAGGCTGAAGTTTTCATATCGAAATCCTAGTTTTGCTTAATTATGTCATAAAAGTTCGTAATATTTATGTTTAGCTTTCTAAACAGTTTTTTCATATTCAAGCTCGGTTTTTGATAGTTTACATTTCATCTCTTCCATTCTCTTCCGATAATTTCTTAATTCAGAACTCATTTTTGGCAGTGATGCTGATTATTTGTTGTACCATTTTTAAAGAGATTTTTACCACCCTAAATTATTCGCTAGTGAAAGTAGTATTCCTGACTCAATCATATTTGATCCCGATTTAGATTTCAGTTTTCTGGTTTCAGTGCTAAAAGTATTTCAATGAAAATATAGCGAACGGTTTAGTAGATTATTTCAGATATGTTAAATATCGGTGATTTTTACTGAATGTCGTCATAGCATTAAGTAATAATTGTTTCGCTATTTGTGAATGATCATTTAATGTATCGGAACATTTGGATAACCTTAAATTCGAAAGCTACATAATAGGAAGTCCCTAAACCCATGTGCAAAAATTTGGAGACAAATTCTCCGCCAGTCTTTTGTTTTTAGCATTAAGTAAAACTAATATATATTCTAAGAAACATGCAGTTTGATATACCGAAAATATTGATACCGTTTCGGAAAAAATTCACATATGAAACCTATTTTTACCGTTTTTCAATTTCATTTAATAGATTATTTCTATATTTGAATCATATATTTTCTTATGATAATAAGAGAATGTAATTTCGTAAGTCAGTTAATTATTATGATATATGTTTAAAACTGGACAAATTTTTTTCTGAATATATAATTGAATTTCACAATTATTGCATTATAACATGTGTATATATTTTGACGCTGCGTATTACTTTTACTGTTGAAATGTTACTTTATGATAAAGATCATTTTGCTATGTTTTCATCAGCATATTTTTCAGAGCAGTACATGATGAACAGCAATGGGGATCACAGCATCAGAATAATTTTCGGCGCCAGGAGGATGCATTACCTGAGTAAGTGAAAAATTTGTGTCGATTTTCTTAAGCTACAGTATAACGGTGATTTTTGTTGTTTAAACAACTACTGTATTGGTTATTATTTAAACTGAAGCCACTGTACTTTTAATAGTAGCTCATTTATGTAAATAACTTTAGTACGGACGAAGTAATTTCTGATATATCAGACCGAATTTCATTCTGATTTAGATTTAGAAATTTTATTACAGTAATTCTCGCTGGGCCGGATTACGAGATCCATTGCCGGAGCGTCCGCTTCAGTGGACTGAGCAGCTACCACGTGATGAACTTTTGGAATCGGAACTATTTGCTGGAATGAATTCTGGTATCAATTTTGACAAATACGAAGAGATTCCTGTTGAAGCGACTGGTCAAGACTGTCCTACACCGATAGCACTTTTTGCGGATCTGAAGCTTCATCCATGGATCGAAGAAAACATTCGACTTTCGGGTTATGGTCGTCCTACACCTGTTCAGAAATACTCTATTCCGACACTTATGAGCAATCGTGATCTAATGTCATGCGCTCAAACCGGTTCTGGTAAAACAGCTGCATTTTTGGTGCCGCTGATCAACAACGTCTTGCAAGCTGGTCCAGAAGCTCTTTATAAGGTTTCTCGTTTTCGCTTTATTTATTCTAACGGAAATCTTAAAATATTTTTTATTACATGCTTGATTCACACGTTTGAAATCAAACTGAATTTATTATATGTTTGTTCAACTCGAAATTTTATTCGTTTCAGTCAACCACCCAGCAAAACGGACGTCGACGTCAGTATCCTGCTGCGTTGATCTTATCGCCAACACGTGAGCTTTCGCTGCAAATTTACAATGAATCGCGTAAATTTGCTTATCGTACTCCAATCACTTCGGCTCTCCTATATGGTGGTCGTGAAAATTATCGTGAACAAATTAATAAATTACGTGTACGTAATTTATTTGTAGTTGAATCTTTATGATAACTTGATGATGACATAGCAGAAATTTTTCTGAGATTTTTAGATGACAGTTTCTTAGTTATTTCACAACTGACAAATTTGTATCTAGACGGGAATTTGAACTTTATCCCATTTGAAACGAGGAAGAGAACAAATAATTAAACAAAGGGAAAGAAAAGATTATTGTAATTTTTTGCCTGTATAGATTGATGAATCAGAAACATTTTCTGTATCGTTGCTGATAGCAGGCTAAATAATTGATGTGATGCATAAGGCATGATTATGTAGATATAATTTACATGTCAGATACTTTACATACAAAATATCTTCCAGTATTTAATATATGTATTGAGCATTATGTTAATTTTTTATATTTCTTATAGTTAAAAATTTTCAATAATAAGAAAGACACTAAGATTTATTTCTGCACTTGCATCTTATGCACTTTTGGAATAATTTATTATTTTGGATTGTCCAGGTTGTCTTATACCTACAACATTATAGTTAGGAGTACATATTCTAATTGCGACACCCGGCCGCCTGATTGATGTAATGGAACAAGGACTCATTGGTCTTGATGGTTGTCGTTTCTTAGTTCTAGATGAAGCGGATCGAATGCTTGATATGGGTTTTGAACCGCAAATACGACAAGTATGTTATGCTTATGTGTATATTTTTTACTGATTGCCAATACATACAACTAATTTCGCCGATTGTACGCTAATGAAAACAGGGAATTTTATGGTGTCAAAATTTCATTTCACATTTTGTATGATATAATGTACATTCCTTTCAAGTTTCTTTTTGGACCAGTAATAGGAATGAGGTAGTAGGAAAATTTTTTTCAAAAAAATGCAAAGTTTAAACCGTAGATATGTATTTTACGTCAGTTTGTAGATATGTATTTTACGTCAGTTTGAATTAGCTTAGCATTAAATGTTCATATAATCATCGAGATATTTTTTTAAACGAATTAAACTCAACTTTTCATATCTCCTTTTTTATGAGAAAAAAGTGTCATTGATGTCATTGAATTATTTTTAAATTATGGAAAACTATGATAAAATAAACATAAATATTTAAGAGGAAAATAAGAAAAAATATTATTTCTCAGCCCTTTAAATTTTTTTTAATATTAGATAAAATTTGATTGTTTACAGATTGTTGATTTATCAAAAATGCCTTTGAAAGGTCAGCGAGTAACTGCAATGTTTTCGGCAACATTTCCAAAAGAAATCCAAGTTCTTGCACAGGACTTTTTAATGCCAAATTATGTATTCTTGGCTGTTGGCACGCGTTGGATCAACATCGGAGAATATAATGCAGAAAATTGTTTGGGTGGAAGAGCATGAGAAAAAAAGCTTTTTAATGGATCTACTTGATGCTGGAGGTATAATTTTTTGTTTTTGAGAATTTTTTGATTCTGCAACGAATATGTTTGCATGTTTCCAGCTTTTTAATTCTCTGAAATAATTATTTATTGAAATGTTTTTTGATACTGATTCAATTTTCTGTGCTTTGTTTCAGTAAGTAGTTCGATGAACAGATTTTGATCATTTGATGATTCATACACTAGATCAAATTTAGTGATTGATTAAATGAATATGAAATATTTCTAATCTTTTTTGGCAATACATATATGAATTGATACAAATTGATAGGTTTTTTAGAACCATCAGCGTTAACACTCGTTTTCGTGGAAACCAAACGTGGAGCAAGCGATTTAGCATATTACTTGCAAAAAGATGGCTATAATGTCGTTGCAATTCATGGTGATCTGAAACAGTTTGATCGTGAAAAGCATCTCGAAACTTTTCGTTCCGGTGTTGCTCCAATACTTGTTGCTACAGCTGTTTGTTTTATCATAACGTTTTATCATATTTATCATAATGCGATAATTTCTGTTTGATAAGTTATTGATTTAGGAATGGTTTTACCGAATTGTTAGATATTGATCATAATAGAATACAGCGCACTGCATTAAGCAATTTTGATAATTTAATACTTAATAGTAATTATAGGTTCAATAACTTGTTTTACAAAGATTTGCAAATCGATTTAAAATTTTAAATTTCTTAGTTCTTTATGTTTTATATTTTTTAATATCTGTGAGATATTTTCTGATTTTAATTTAGGTTGCTGCTCGTGGTCTGGACATACCAAACGTGAAACACGTTATCAATTATGATTTGCCTTCCGATATTGATGAATATGTGCATCGTATTGGTCGTACCGGACGTGTCGGCAATGTTGGTAAGTCGCTGGTAGAATTGTTGAAGTTAGCAACAAAATTTAGTTTGTATAAAATTTTGATGTAAAATTAAATAAGAATGTAATCAGTTTCGGAATTTGGATTTTCAGGACTTGCCACATCATTTTTTAATGATAAGAATCGAAATATCGCTCGCGATTTGGCTGAATTAGTTGTTGAAGCAAACCAAGAACTTCCAGAATGGCTGGAAAAAATATCAGCTGATGCACAACGCTATGGAACACGACCAGGCCGTACAAAGGGAGGAAGGTCAGCATACAATTCAAATTCATTTTATAAACTGTTTTTGTAGTCGAAATTATAAGATTTTAATTTTATTGCTATTGTTACTTGACTGTATATCAATCTGTGTAATCTGTGTAAGAATGTATTTTGGAGCGCTTTATGACTTTACTGATTTAGCATTATACAGCTACACAGCATTATTTTCGTCTCGATTTTTTGAAATATTCTAACAGGAAAGAATTTGCCAATGCGAAGAAGAAGAAGCAAAAAGTTTTGCTGAATTATATCAGTTTAGTAGAATTATTCTGAATATTTATAGTCGCTTTGGAGGTCGCGATCATCGTGTTCAATATACCGGAAGTAGTGGTATTGGCGGACCCCATCGTCAAAATGGCATTAATTATTCGCCAAGTAATAATCAATGGAATCAACCGCAACGTAGTGCGCGTGCTCCTCCACAACAGGTTTTTTACATTTGTAATTCACTTTTTTTTCTTCTTTTTTTATGCACAAATGTGTTAGTTTTATTGAAAATTTTGTAAAATAGAAATAGAAATTAAGCCTGATAAAGTGTGCGTTAACAAATTAAAATTGATGGTTTTTTTGTCATTTGATGCAAAATGTTAATTTATATGTATATTTCTAAATCACAATGTAAGTAAAGGATTTTTACATATTGATAAATTAGAATGTAATGCCGGTGATGAAAATTTTTTTTAATTAATCATTAGGTAAGTTAAGAGGAGTGGGATCCATGGAGAATGGAAATGAAATCCATTTAAATTTAAATTATGCATTGAGATTAGAGAATTGATGGAATTAAATATATTGTTTTGAAATAATAATATTGAATATATTTTTGAAGATTTTTGTTCAGTTGTGTATTGTTTTTTTTTTTTTTTTTCTTTCTGAATTGGATGAAAGAATTGATTATGTGTATGTCCGTTTTTCTGATTTTTTTTTCATAATGAATAGGATAATTAATTATTTCGTTATTTTAAATCTTTAGGATTGGTGGAACAATTGATCAATTGATTGTGATAATACAACAACAACCAAGTGCTGAATATCATTATATTGCCTCCTTTACTGTAACTTTTTTTCTTTCTTTTATTAAGGTTCATTTTTCTTCTCCATATGCTTTTTGTTTTGCACTATGAGGGAAACTTGTTATGAAATTGATGGAAATTTCTGTTGTGAAATTAATAACGTAAATGGATAATCCGTACCAAATTTTAATGTCATTTTTTGTTTTTCTTTTTGCACATTCTAATTTTGCGTCTCGCTATTCATATTACAAACATGGATGATATAACATAATGTTACTGTGTAGCACTACCATATTATTCTACTATCTAAATATATATATGTACGTGTGTGTGTGTGTGTGTGTGTGTGTGTGATGTGTGTATGCGTGTATGTGTGTGTGTGTGTGTGGGTGTGGGTGTGGGTGTGGGTGTGTATGTACATATATTATATGTTTGTGCATTCCTTCCTCTCATTTTAAAAAAATATGATTGCTATGCTATGATTTTTAGATAGTTTTTTTTTTTCTATTGATTTTCAGGGATATAAATTGAGCGAAAAGAATATATTAAAAGGAGGGAAGCATTTTATTTAGGAATAGAAACTGAACAACCATCAAAGAGGAATGAAAATGACAAAAATTTTTTGATGTTAAAATTATTTTTACAAAGAATAAACAAATAAACGACGAAATCTTGATCATTCTTTCCTTTGCCTATACAAATTTTTATCATAATATCAAAAGATTGGAATTCAATCAAAAAAATTTTGTCATTTTCATAATGGATTAGCTTTGGATGATCCTTTATTCTGTTTCGTCGTATGCTTGTGAATGAAATGATTTTTTTTTTCTCTGCGAACAATGTTAATCAGTATCATGAGTTCAAAATCATATTGATTTTTATATAAGCATGGAAAATCCATTATTTTGATGATGTGTTATTATGTTTTCGTATTTTCTTGCTTTTTGTTGTCATAATAAACTCGTTTGTCTGTGCTTTTTTGATTGTTTTGGTGTAACATGAATAATGATGATGTTATGTTACATTTATTTTTAAGTTTCCAGAAGGGCATACATTACATTGGACTCCAGAAGGACGCATGTGAAGGGAAAAGAATGTTAATTTTGATCCGAATTGTTTTATGCTATTGAGAATTTCATTGAAAACTATAACATTGCCGCTATTTTCTGTATTCTCCTATGTCGTATTAGTTTATTAACACATTTTACATATATTTACATGTCATGTTTTCGTCTGCAAAATACTATTACTACAGCAATTGTTATTATCTTCATATTGCGTTATTTAAACTATTGCAGCAGCTTATTTACTGCCTTCGTTATCTTTTTTATTTTACGCAGTAACTTATATATTTGACCGGTGAAATTTGACTAATTCAATTAAATGTATGTATATTCATCACTTTATTATGTTACAGCATGCGGCAAAAAGTCTTAATTTCAAGAGTTGTATTTCTCTATAGCTTCAATAATTACGGGTTAATGCAATTTTATGTGGTGTGAATTGTATATGTTCATTCGTTATTTTCTCTGTTATATCTTCTTTTTTTTTTGTTACATCCTCCCATCATATTATGCCACAAAAATGTATCTCGTACAGGTTTACTGGAGCGTTTTTTCTTTAAATTTGTATGTCTTTCCATTTGCATTGCTTTTTTTTTTATTTTATTTTATTTTTGTTTTGTTTGATTTATCTCATGAATCATACGTAGTCTTTTGCTGATGATGCGTTATTAGTTATCAGTTCTCGGAAGTTATTTTATCAAATCTTACCTCGTCATCTTTTCATTGATGTGCCTATGTGAAGGAATAGTGTAATAGGATATATTTATCATATTTTCCAAGCATTCTTTATAATATCATGAAGATTTGTTGTTATCATTATGAAGTACGCTTATGTTTCAATTTTGTTTTCTTGCAGTAAATTGAAATTAATTACTGCAAAAAAAAATAAGAAAAAAATTTCAAAAAGGGAAATTTCATTTTTTTCATTCTTTTTCTCTCCTATTTTATTCGTTAGAAGTTTCATATGCTTTCAGTATCGATTAATATTATTCATGATTGCTTTAGAATAGATATATCAGGAAAATGTATCATATATGTATGCATATTGCATTTTCACATTTTGTTGATTTCGGTGGATTTCATGGAACTAATTTTCTAATAATTGATATATCTCTATCTGAATACTAAGTTAATTTATAGGTATTAATTAGATATATGAAGATTTTCCATGTATGTATGGTGATTTCGATGACATTTTAAGGTTTATTCCAGAAATTTCTGATGATATTTCGCGAAAAATTGAATTTATTCATTAATTCGTGTCATCATTTAAAAAAACTAAATTGTTTTTTTTTTTTTCTTTATTTCAAATCTCAAAATTTTATAACAAATAGCTTCATATAATTTCACACATCGTATATTTTTGTGATCCCTATATGATCAATAGAAGTTGAAGGTTCAAGTAATTGTTTATCTGAATATTGCTTTATGTTATTTTTGTTTTCGTACCTGTTAATTTCAAATCATAATTTCTTTAACTCATCCTGATTTGATACTTATAAAGTAAACATTTGAGGATGTTTTCCAAATTTACAAAGCTTTATTATATGAATTATTTTTTGAATTAAATAACATTTTTTTGCATTTCATCATATTTATGATTGTTGAAACCTTGATAATTATTTAGCGCTTACGTCTTCAAACATTAAGGAACAAAAAATCTCTTTTTTCATAAATTTTCCTCTCGTCTTTGGATCATCCCATTTGTCACATTTATTGTTGTCGTCATCGTTGTTGTTGTTGTTACTGATAAGACAATTTGAATTCAAAAAATTTTGTTTATCTTTTAACAATATGGTTAAATTTACAAGATAGGAGAGGAAGGGATTGAATTCAATAATTAATGTTATCTGTCCATCTTTCATGGGAATATCGTGATTAGAATTCTTATGTTAATTAAAACTAGATCTAAATCCTCATTCTAGATTTTAAATTTAAAGAGAATTTTGAATAATCTGTTAGCAT
Organism: Dirofilaria repens; assembly: GCA_008729115.1. Taxonomy (NCBI): domain Eukaryota; kingdom Metazoa; phylum Nematoda; class Chromadorea; order Rhabditida; family Onchocercidae; genus Dirofilaria; species Dirofilaria repens. The sequence goes on from SNRZ01000088.1 coordinate 134,073, forward strand.
TATATGATATTTTCCATTATATGAAAGCTCTATTAAATTAACTAAGAAATATGAGCTGTGTTAAATTACGAAAAGGAAAATAATTCATTTTTTTTTATTTATTTATTGTTTTTTGTTTTAAATTAGCATGGTATTTGTGTTTGAATCAAATGAAAATACTCGTATTATCAGTTAAATAATGATGGATGCATATTTGTATTGTCATTTGTCATCAGTAGTATTATTATACTACTTATTCAATGTGTTACATATGACATAATTTCTCGAGCAAAAATAGAAAAAAAAGTGTGCTCCAGATCATTATATATTATTCATGTTTGTTATACAATATTACGATTGTTGATTTTTTTTTTTCTTTTTTTTTTTTCAAGAATGAGAAATATTAAAATTTTACTTGAAATTATTGATGAAGTATCAGTTAATCATTTGTTATCAGTTTAGTACTTGGTCAGATTAATTGTATTAATATGATAATTATTTTGTTTTTATTTTTTTTTTTATGGAGGAGGAGGAGGAGGAGGCAAATAATTGTTCAGACATCGGTCTTCAGTTTTGTTTGTTTTTTGTTTTGTTTCTGGAATTCATTTTGTTTTTATGAATGAAAAAATTTTTAACCTAAACAATAATCGTTGTTCACGCTTTTATGATTTACATTATGTATATTTCTCGAAATAGTTTTTCAAATATTTTCTCTCTTTATTTTTGAAATGATTAAATTTTTGTTATTTAGCAAAATTTTCAATAGATAAAGAGGAGAATGTATTGAGTTGTAATTACTTTTTTAAGCAAATAAATGAACATATCATTTAAAATATAAAGATAGTTTGATTTTTTTGGTTTTAACAAAATTTAATTTTTAATTTTATTCTATTATTATATTCCTTCTGAAACTACAGTTTAATTTATGTAATCATTGATAAGGGAAAATAGTCTGAGTAAATTCCATGTATCATTTTTTTTTTTTTTTTTCATTTATTATGTGGAATTCAATTTTCTGAATCTTTTTATTACTGCAATGTAAATAAAATATTGGGATATTAAAAAGGAAAAGAAAAATTGATCAAGCTAAACAAAGTTTGATTCATAACTGATAACATAGGAAGTGAAGTTCTAATCGATAATTTTATATCTTTAAAGATAACTGATTATATTCAATTTTTTTAATCAGTACTAAATTTAATACATTGATTTTACTTTGTATTTTTGTTATAAGAAATTGTGCAATATTATTTACAAGAGGAAGAAGAAGAAGAGAGGGAGAAAAGAAGGAGAAAGAATAAAAGGAAAAGTTTTAAAATCAATCAATTGGGATATTAGATTTTCGTGAAATGAGATAGGAAGAAATGAAGTGATCAATTATTTACGAAGAGATTATGATTCAATCAATGATTTTAAATCATTCATTTCGATCACTGTTTATCCTATCGTAAAGGTCAGAGAAAAGTTAGTGTAACGATAAACAAGGCATTAACTTCCAGAGTGTATTATCTCATTCAGCATTATGATCGAAATGATCTTGATGATGGTTCAACGGGCAAGTGAAGAATTAATTGATTTACGTGTAATAGCAACGTGTTCGATATATTCATTTACTTTGTACTTAGCATATGACGTTTATCGCGTTTGATATATCCACGTAATGTTATTTTTTATTTGACGTTTTTTACGTAATTTTATTGATTTCTTACTAAAATTATTACTGGCACCAAATCTTTCTTTCTCCCTCTCTCCCTCTCTCTTTCTCTTTGCGTATATATACATTTCTTTATATTTATATGCATATATATATGTATATATATGAATTTATAATTTTCAGCAGAAAATTTAGCCGGTGATTTAACTAAACGAAATGATTTCAATAAGAAGAACGGGTATCATGCTGAATTGATTTGATAGATTGTATATTCATTATTGATATATTATCAAATTTTACGAGAAAATGATTGATGATAAGGGTAGTATTTTTTGCATTTGTTTTTCCCAATCAGTTGGAAATTGTTACATCCGATCCGCAAACGCATAAACAGATATTAACACTCTATAATCCATATCATTTCCCGATCAAATTTAAAGGTTCTTTTTTTTTATTTCGTTTTTTTTTTTCTGGAAAAAAATTTTGATATTACTCAAAATTTATTTAAATATTTGCAGTAAAAGAAAAATATAAGATTAAGAATGAATTAAATAAGTTATTAAAACTATTTAAAATTTTTTTATGATAGCTATATTAATAATGATAATAATAATAATAATAATAATAATAATAATAATAATAATAATAATAATAATAATAATAATAATAATAATATAATAATAATAATAATAATAATAATAATAATAATAATAATAATAATAATAATAATAATAATAATAATAATAATAATAATAATAATAATATATAATAATAATAATAATAATAATAATAATAATAATAATAATAATATAATAATAATAATAATAATAATAATAATAATATAATAATAATAATAATAATAATAATAATAATAATAATAATAATAATAATAATAATAATATAATATAATAATAATAATAATAATAATAATAATAATAATAATATAATAATAATAATATAATAATAATAATAATAATAATAATAATAATAATAATAATAATAATAATAATAATAATAATAATAATAATAATAATAATAATAATAATAATAATAATAATAATAATAATAATAATAATAATAATAATAATAATAATAATAATAATAATAATATATAATAATAATAATAATAATAATAATAAATAATAATAATAATAATAATAATATATAATAATAATAATATAATAATAAATAATAATAATAATAATAATAATAATAATAATAATAATAATAATAATAATAATAATAATAATAATAATAATAATAATAATAATAATAATAATAATAATAATAATAATAATAATAATAATAATAATAATAATAATAATAATATAATAATAATAATAATATAATAATAATAATTAATAATAATAATAATAATAATAATAATAATAATAAAATAATAATAATAATAATAATAATATATAATAATAATAATAATAATAATAATAATAATATAATAATAATAATAATAATAATAATAATAATAATAATAATAATATAATAATAATAATAATAATATGATAGTAATAATAATGATAACAATAATAATAGGTAATAATAATAATGATAGTAATAATAATGATAATAATAATAATGGATAGTTATATTCGATACTAAAATAAATTTATATTTACCATGTAGGTTGTATAAGATAACTTATAATATTACGTAATAGAATTGTTAGTAATATAATAGTGAGTAAAATCATAAATATTTTACATTAAAATTCTACAAATGCATAATATGATTGAATTTTTGACATTTTTTATCCTATCAATTTAGGTTATGTTAAAAGAAGTGAGATGAAATAAATTACTAAAAGTTTTCTGCAAAATTTGAAAAATACAGCAATGAGCAAAATTTCGATAATCCAAAATATTGACAAGTGTTAATTGATAAAAATATAATCCAAAATATTGACAAGTGTTAATTGATAAAAATATAATCCAAAATATTGACAAGTGTTAATTGATAAAATATAATCCAAAATATTGACAAGTGTTAATTGATAAAATATAATCCAAAATATTGACAAAGTGTTAACTGATAAAAATATAAAAAATTTATTTAATATTATTCAGTCTTCCAATATTAGTTATTATATAAAATTATGATTAAAAAGATTAAAAAGGATAGCTTAAGTTTTTAAGAAAAAAAAGATCAAATTTTTCTAAATATAATTCAATGATATAAAAATGAAATATTTTTATTTTAGTAAAATGTACAAATTCACACGATTATTCAGTGATCGAACCATGTGGTATATTGAAAGCATCAAGTTCTATTGATATGTAAGTATTATATTTATTATTTAAATTTTTCTGTATATCTACGAAACAACATGAATTATTTCTCATTCTCTTACTTTGTCTTTTTTTTACATGATAATTTTTTTAGATAATATCTTACATAGAAGATTTCAAGAAAAATAAAATGACGAATTTTCATTTGTCTTGAATTTATAGGTATAATTAGCTGAAGTATGATATAATTTTGTAATTTAGCTTTTCATATGTTATTAGGAAATACTATGAAAAAATCAAGATTCATGACATTTTTTTTAAGCATTATTCGACATGTCGCCGTACAATTTCAAAGAAGTCCAGGTTTGGAAACATTTCGTATCGAAATTTGTTCCGTACATAATCAAAAGGTAATTTATATTATATACAACCGATCACATCATTAACTTGTCACATTTATTTTAATTTCATTTTCATTCATGCAAGAATTTGCTATGAAAGATTTTAATATAACACTTTCATCTAGTTTATGCATTATCTTTTGATAAATGAATATTTTGTTATCACTGATGCATGTTGTATTTCGTCTTTATTTTACATCTATTACTCTATATATCTTTTTAAATATAATTTCATGTTAATCTTATCGAATCCATTTAATTATACATTCCATTTATAATGCAGTAGATGATTGGAATGCAGTTATGTGTAAATTTTCCAAAGTAAATTAGTGATGTCAACCGTTAAACTATCCTATTTAAATAATATATTATAGTTGGGGAAGCATTATTAATTGCATGCTTAATATTTACTATTCCTTTCTCTTAATTGTTTTTCAAAACTTTATGGATCCCATAGTATTCTATGATATGACGTTTATCTCATTTAATATGTATAATTTAGTGATTAGATCAATTTCTGTAAAATTACTAGAATCCGTGACATCATAGTTATCACTTTCATATTTTACTATTGAAAATTTAAATTCTAATTAAATTTTTTTATTTGAAGATTGCTGGATTAGTTGATATTCCTGTTCGTATTATGGAAGCTGAGCCGAAATTAGATCACTCACGATATCACCATTTATCACCAACAACCAGTGCTGCTGCTCTACCTTCTATTCTTGATAGTACAAATTCGGCACAGGTACTTATTACCTATTTTAGTATTGTTTTTGGAGACTGTTTTTTGAATTGATTTCACATTAATGTTTATAATATGTTATCCATTTGCGTATAATATAATAAAAGATTTTCATTCATTTATTATCTTATTGTATTAAAAATTTTAAAGATCAAAAAAAAAAAAAACCTTACTTCAATTTATGAATTTGATGAAATTCTTATCCATATTATTAGCTATTTCGCGATTAGATTAAATCAGAATAATTTGCGTTTTTTTTTTTTATCAGTGTTATATATCTAAATCATAGCTAACATCTGGATAGCGTTACTAGAAAAGAAAACAGGGGAAAAATCATTATGTCAAATAATTGAATAACTTTGATTTTGGAAAAGATAAGCGTAGATAATGATAAGTGTATGGAAAATAATTACTATTGTGATTTTATTCTTTTGTTTTTTTCTCTCTCTCTCTCTCTCACTGTTTTTTCTTTTTTTTTTTGCAGTCTTCGAGATTTTTACGAGCACGTTTCGGCGTAACAACACCATTAATAGTGGTATGTGTTGGTGCAGTTGCGGTATGTGTAAGTGCATTAATGCTTCCAACTGATGGATTAGATGTACGACCAATGATTCCAAATTGGTTACATCTTTCAATTAATCTTAAATTAGTTTGCGCATATATTTTAGGTCTAGTTACATTAGTATTACTAAGACCAGGTTAATTAAGTACTGATTATTTTGATTAGTTATTTTTTGCATTAGATTACTGTAAAATAATTGTTTATGAAAAATGTTTGCATATTTTATTACATTTAAAAATGTTTTAAAAAATAATTTTTTAATGTACATTAAAATTTTGAATTCCATTTTTCTTTTATTGCTCTTTTAACAATAATCATACATAATTGTACATAATTATATGTATTATTTAATGATATCATTTGGAATGTAACTTGGAATAATTTGCATTTAAAAATTCAAATTTGAGAATTTTCTGAGTTAAAGCTTTGTTTGGAATTTTAACTGAAATATAAAATCAAAACTGATTGGAATATTATCTTACAAATTTTTGAATCATATTTTTTTTTTTTGCCATAGCCTAATTAATGTCTTTCCGTTTACTTGTATATATAGTTATGCAAAATTTTTAGTGTAATAACTGTAATATCTTGTGAAATATGTTCATTGTAATCTGACTTAATCCGTTATATTTATGCAAAAATAATGAAAATATACAAAGAGCTGAAACTATTTTTTTTTTTGAATGATTGTAGTTTTTTTTTTTTAATCAAATTTATTTCACTTAATTGGAAATTAAAAGTCATTTATGATGAAATTGAATGAAAGTGAATAAAACTATTGAATATTTGGTATGAATTTTAAAAACCGGATAATTTGTATATATTGATTTGATTCTGTATTTTTTGTAAAGTCTGTAAAATTTTGAATTTTGTTTTATATGTTTTTTTTGGCAATTTACTATAAATATCTTATCATCAAAAATGTAAATATTCATTATTATTAATTTATCTTATAATTTTTTTTGGACTTTTGTAATTCTATCTATGTATACATAAATATGTTTATGTACATATATGATTTTGATAAAATAGGATATATTTGTTCATTTGAGTATATTTATTCATTTTCCAATATATCTAATATAATATCTTAGATATGTATTCATCCTTTTTTCTCATTCATATTTGAGATATAACCTGCTTTTTGCAATTTTTAGCTTAATTTATTATACAAAAAAATTCTCTATTAGGAAATAATCATTTATTACTAGAATAATCTTTTAAAAAATCTTTTATTGATTTAAATTTTACATTTTATAATCAAAATATTTCAACTTATAACATATAATAATTGTGAATATTTAAAGAGAAATTTGTTTACAAACTTTTAGTTTCTGCAGTAGTACCACTGCTACCAGAACTTTTGCATTTCAAGAAAGTTGTCAATGCTCGAAGTAAAATTCGCTTCATAAACCACCAGAATAAATCGAATGATCCTCCTGTTCCCAAATATCGGGTAAGAATGGTTCGATTGGTACCAGATATATCAATTCGTCCAATTCCATGAACATCTGTTACACCACCAGTTGGCTTAACAACAGCTCGTTTACTAAATGTTACGAGTAAATCAAGTACCACACCATTTGTCCATCCAAAACCGTACTAAAAATATTGAATTGAATTACAGTAATGAGAATTAGCTAATTCAATGATAAAGAAAAATATGAAATTTGTTGTTAACTACTGTAATATAATTAAGATAAGATTAATTTAAAGATGTTAAATACTTAAGAATATATTTAAGAATATTATCATTTTACCTGATTCTCATATTCACCACCTTTGGCAGCTCGTACATATTCTTTTGCAACATCATATTTTTCCCACATTTTATGATCCTTCTGATATAATGCATAATTTCGATTAATCCATTTATTGGCAATTTCAAATGCACGTTGTTGCATTCTAGAATACTGTTTGAATATTATATAAATAATATTACCGTAATTTAATTTTAATACCAATAATATCAATTTTTGGTAAACATTATTATAAGAATACTGTTTGAATATTATATAAATAATATTACCGTAATTTAATTTTAATACCAATAATATCAATTTTTGGTAAACATTATTATACAAGTCATGTATCTTTTTTGTTGTTCTTCAAATATATTTTTAAGTTTTTAAGCTGTCAAAATTTTTTTCAGCTTTTTTTTTTTTTAAGCTACTGAATAAATTATATCTTTTCAATGATTACGGTAATTGTTTGTAGAATGGTTCGATAATAATTATTCTTAATTTATAACACTGTAGTATTACAGTAATCTTTGAGGACATAAATTAATCTATATCATGAAATGGAAACATTTTTCGTTAAATTTTCTATATCATGAAATGGAAACATACGTTGGACTATTTGATTTACGTAGTCCTTCGATGATCATATGATTTATTGGTGCCCAACCGTTTGGATAATCCCATTGTTGATTGGTACCTTTCATTAGACTATAATTAATTAAATAATCAATTAAAAACCTAAGATTAATATTTTTTTCTTAACATAATCTTATCAGAATCATCTCTTAGATTATCAAAATATTTATCAATGATTTTATTCGAGAAAACATTGTTGTATCTTAGATTTGGGAAATTTTCTAATAGAATAATATTAATTATTCGAACAATTATTAATACAAATTAAAGGTTAAAAATCAATAATCAAAATAAAAAAAGAAAAGTAATTTTTTTTTTCTTTGCAATAATCTCTATTGTTGCAAATTATTAATTATTTCAAATTTAATTTAATTCTAATTTCAATATTATTACCTATTTTGATCTTATTACATGTAAAATAATACAGTTAGTTTTTCAATTTCAAATTATAATTATTATAACCTTGCCGGTATACCACCAGGAAATTGTAATAATCCTTTACGTTGTAATGTTTCCAAAACATCAACCATCATACCACTATTTAATACATGGTAGCATTCGGTAAATAATGGTACAGCTAACGATGGATATGCATCATCATAATGCTCACCGGTTTTTACATTTAAATCAAACCATGCACCTTCACGTGTATCAAAAAATACCGCTTCAAATGTATCAACAAAATTTGATCGTTCACGATTTAACTCATCACGTCGTGTAAGATTACCTAATGATAAAAATGATTATTTTAAAAGTAATTTTAATTTTTCCAATTAAAATAATTCCAATCAAATTATCATTTCTTTTCATTTAATATCAGATAACAAAAATAATCGATATATATATATATATATGAATATTCTTTCGTTTTCTTATTTTTAACTTAATTCCGCAATAGTGTAATTCCGGAGTAGCGTAATTCCGGAAGACTATTTCGATACGTTAAAGAAATGTATGATTGTTTAAAGAAAAAAAAAAAGTAATCAGAATAAGATTTGTAAAGATCTAATGTTCGTTCTATTTAACGAAACTTTCGGGAAGTAATAATTTTAGTGCAATTATTCGATTCGGAAAATTTCTTCAAGTATTTCTTAAAATTTTGAAAATTTTCATTTTCAAAATATAAGCGATTCTTCTATGATTGAAAAATGCGATGATTGCAATTATTGAAATATCAGAATATATTTAAAATATTTTTAAAAAATACATTTCAAATTTTTAATTTTTATTCAAAACATATATGAATTTTTTATTTTATAACAAATATAATTAATTTAGCAATTTTTTAAATTCTAATTTATAATTCATTATTGCATTGCATTTAGAAAATGATAAATATATCACCAAGCTCTCCTTGAAGATGTGCTAAAATTTTCATATTCCAATACATGAATGCATTCAGGTCAACCGGAATAATATCGGATGTAACGATTGTATCCATACTTCGACGATTCTGAAACCATCGACTGCTAAAATCCCAACCTGATTCAGCAGCACTTGCTATATCACGCCATAATTTACGTCTTCGTTGTCGATCAACTCGTTCCGCTGTTTGATAATCTTCACGATATGATTCCGGTCTGAAAAATATTGTTCATATTTTATCTGCTTATTTACTTAGCAAATAAATTACTCATTTAATAAAATAATTAATTATTAGATCAGAAAATCTGAAAAATACTAATCATATTTTCTCTGCTTATTTGTTTAGCAAATAAATTATTCATTTAATAAAATAATAAATTATTAGATCAAAAAGTCCGAAAAATACTAATCATATTTTATTTGCTTATTTGTTTAGCAAATAAATTACCCAATTAATAAAATAATTAATTGTTAAATCAAAAATTATTAGATCAAAAAATTTGAAAAATACTAATCATATTTTATCTGCTTTATTTACTTAACACATAAATTAATTATTCGCTTAATAAATTAATTAATTATTAGATCAAAAATTTTTTTCAATTATTTTATTACCGTGGTACGTTACTATCTGCGCGATAATAAAACACTGAATGATTCCTTTTATTTATTGTCACATTAATCATTCGATTTAATTTCCAAAAATTGAATTCCTAAAATTTATTTCATTTAAATATTTTTTAAAATTTATTCTATCATTTAATTACAAATAGATACATAAGTATAAAATATATGAGTAAAATTTTAATATATTTAATATCAAACTAATTGTTGAATTTTTATGAATTAATTATTAATGTTATTATCATAATTTTAATTATTTGTTCATTGATAATAATTTATCAAAAAAAAAAAAAAAACTAAATTATAAATGGAAATTTTAAAATAAAATATTATCTAAATAATTAAAAATTTAATTAAAATTAATCAATTAAAATTTTTACCATTTCCATCGTATTCATTGTGGAACGTAGAAAATCATCATCTTCGGTAGCCATATAATATTCATAAACCATTGGTATAAAAAATGGCGGTTGTGATCGGCGCAAATAGTACACTCGACCACCGTTTGGTATAAAACCAATTGTTCTTACCAAATATTCAAAATTAAGAATCATTCGACGTGATGTTTCTTGCATTCCTAAATATACAAATATATACCTATATTATACTGTGATAAATGATCATAATTAATTTTTGTTTAATTTCAGGTTGTAATTTTTATACTTACCTGAAGCCAGAAGGCCTTTAATAACCCAATAGGTATCCCAATAATAAAATTCTCGAAAGCGACCACCAGGTACAACGAACTCATATGGCACATATAATAATGAATATCGTTCTGGATGATTCATAACCTGAAATTAAAATTTTCCCATATATTAGTCATTACAATTTATTTAAATAATGAAGGACAAGAATTTTATTTTTGCTAATTATATCTTCGCATCATTCATTTCCCTTCATTTTAATTTCATCCATTTAAAATCATTTCCTTAAAATTTTTCCTTAAAATATTTTAATGTATTAAATAAATACATTTTGATAAATGATATGATATTATATACATTCTGATAAACAATATAATATTATAAAGGTTTTGGCAAAAAATTTATTAAAAAAAAAATTGAAAATTTAAAATTTGATATTTTTGTTAAAATTATAAATTATCAAATTCGTTTTTCTTATCATATTCAGTCTTACTTCTTTTTTAATTGTTCGACATAAATTTTTCCAAATTAAATTAACATTTAATGCAAATTGACGTAATTGTGGATCAGCTATTGATAAAAGTTTCTCGGGTTGCTCTTCCCAATCCACTAATTCACACCTATCACGAATATCATTTGTTATTTGATATTTTAATTAATGTTCATAACTTTAGTAATCACTGATTGTGATATAATATTCATAACTTTAGTGATCACTGGTAGTGATATAATATTCATATTCATAACTTTGGTGATTAATGGTCGTGATAATTTGTTAATTTCAACATTTGCTTAAATATTTATTTTTCAAGGAAGTAATTTTAATTTTGTTAGAACTTTATTACTACAGGATTAATTAATTCTAAACGATATCTGTTTATATTTTTAAATAGCTAATGAGTGAGCGTATCATCTAATTAAGGAATTGTTGAAAATCCTGAAATTGTTGTTATAAAAGTTTTGAAAACTAAGAGTTATTTGTTGTTAGACTTATTCAAATTGAATAAAATTAAAATTAATTTTAATAATTTAATCGATAATTAAATAATTGAAATTTATAATGAACGAAGCAAAGATATTAAAATATAAAGTAGATAAAATCTTTTTCCTACAGTTTAATTTAATTGGCTATGTAAAGAAATGATATTCTAAATATTATTATATTCTATATATTCTAGAATATTTTATATTCTATATATTCTAGAATATTATTATATTTTATTATTATAGAATATTATTATATTCTATATATTATTCTAAATATATATTATTTTATATATTATTCTCGAATACTATTTATCTTATATTATTCTAGAATATTATTATTTATATTATTCTAGAATATTATTATATTCTATATTATTCTAGAATATTATTATTCTTATTATTCTAGAATATTATTATATTCTATATATTCTAGAATATTATTATATTCTATATATTCTAGAATATTATTATATTCTATCTATATTATTATAGATATTATTATATTTTATATATTACTATAGAATATTATTATCCGGCTGAATGGCAATAATTTGAACTAAAATATTAAGAAAAAAAAAATAAAACAATTAATTAAATTGTAAGTAAATCGCAATTAACAAATTTAATTTAAAACATATGATCGTAAAATAATTAATCTAAAAAAATTTATTTAAATTAATAAAAATGAGTCTACTTTTCCAATTCATGACCTTCTTCATCAAAATTTTCATCAATAAATTGTCGTATTGCTTCCGTATCATTTGCCGTAATATCATGTGGAAATTTCTTCTTAAAATCTTCAGCAATTTCACTGGGACTTCGTTTTAACGGTTTATCAACAAATGTTTTAGAATCTTTGAAAATATTAAGCATCATTACTGCATGTAGTAAATCACCCTGACAATAAATGATATAATTTGGAGAATGCTTCTCATCACATGCCCATTCCGGTACTTCAACCGTACTACTTATCACATCTTCATTATTTGGAATTGCAATATATCGTCTATCCATTGATTCGGTTGATATTATCATCTTTGTATCATCACTTTCATCTTTATTAATATTTTCATGGATTACAGTATCCATTGGTTTATCATCAACTGTTACCGTATCACCTACAGTAATATTTAAGATATTGATATTTTTGATTCCCGCAATTCCACGTTTTTGCAATTTTAAATGCCAACAAAACTGTTCGTATAAAATCAACAGCAGCAAGATGTTGTTTCATGAATGGTATCATTTGTAATTTGTTATCATCCAATGAGTCTATCTTATCCTTCATCAATACTATACCGTATTTTCCATATTCAATCATTTCTTTAATCCATCCTTCTTTTGGACGATATTCTTTAATTGATTCTAATTTTGTCATAATTATTCCGTAATACTTATATCTTATCATCATAATAATTGTGAGTAACAATAGTGATAAAAGTATATCACAGATAAGTTTTTGCTTTCCATTTCTAAAAATATGTTTCTTAATTAGTAAGTAATATCATTTATCATTTTGATATTTAATAGATCTATTTCAATAAAATGATTAGTTAAACAGTAAAAGAAATAATTTACAGTTTTATTTGCAAATTAATATTTATCGATTATTTTCAAGATCGATCTGATCGTTTCATTTCGTAAATTTAGCATAATTTTTGTTGGATAATTACGGTAAATGCAAAAGATTAATTTATGAAACAAGTAGTACTTGAGAGAAAAAAATGCTATCAAATATCAGAAATATTTTTGCTATCATTATTATGTCCTTCTGAACTCTAGCTCTAAGATTTTTTTTTTCTCTAGTATATCGTGATGACAAAATCTACAGTACAGGAAGATAATACGGTAGCTCACTTAGGATCTTCCATAATCACATAATTTTTATAAAGTGATATATGATAAGGCTTAAAAGAGAAAGTAATTATTTTTGCATTTTATCAATCAGTATCACTATAAATAAGATTGATATAAAAGATTAATGAAATGGTTGGATAATAATTATTATGAGTAAATTTGAAATAACAATTCAATAATATTATAATATAAATTTAATATCTTTTTCCCTTTTTTATCTTCTTTTCCGGCTCATAGTTAAACGGAATAATAACAAAAGGAAATTTATGATTATCGAATTAAAATAAAAATTTAGTAAAATTCAAATTTATAATATACTTTTCCTAATTTATTACTTTTGCAAATAAAATCAAAGTTTCTTTTTCTATTATTTTTTTTTAAATAAATCTTTAACTTACTATTGATATTTGTTAATTTATCAAAAGTTTGATAATATTGATTTGCAGAATTTCGTACTCATACTTACCTATTCATTTAATTATGCATCATCAAAGGGAAACTTTTGAATAAATATTATTTTGGAATATATCCACACACCTATTAATCAATTCAACCGCATAAAAATTAAAGTTACTGTGCAATAATTAATTTTCCACCAACAATATTTTTTTATATATATAAGTGAAAAAATGAAAAAAATTTGCATTTATGAAAATTTGTCAAATCTTTTGCAAAAAAAAAAATTGTGATATATAAATATGTAAAAACTGTAGTATACAAGATTTATGTAGAAATGAGTTATGCATACTGTATATAAATATTAGTTACTATATACATACAGTAATCAGCTATGTTTTCAAAAAATTGTGATGCATAAATTTGTAATAGATATCCAAAAATTGTAATAAGATTTCTATAAAAATGCATAACGCATGATTACTGTATATAAATATTAGTTACTGTATGTTATACAGTAATCAATTATCTTTTTTAAGTAATCTAATATCATACAGTAGTAAAGAAATAGTTCTATCGAATCAAAACCAATATTGACAGCTGAATTGGTTAAGAGAAATGATATGAATATACTTTCTGACTTCTTAAATTTTTACCTGGAAAATTAAAAATTACTTACTTACAAATGAAAAGTAATATCTCAATTTATATGGTAAAAAAATTCGAGAAAAAAGTTTTTAAAATTTAAATTAAAAAAAACAATGTTAATGGATAAAAATAGCCAAAGAAGATATCTTAATCTTGGAATATTAAAAAAAAGTTTTAAATTATAGTTAAGAAGATTGTAAACAATCGATATTGCAATAATCAATAAATTCAGCTATTCCTTATCATATACTGATATTGATATAAATCTATTGCTAAATGATAGAAATCTACTAAATATATTAATGATAAATCTTCAATTTCAATTTTTTTTCAATGATTTTTATGAAATTTGAATATAAATATGAAATTATAAATGAATGTATATTAAATAAGCTCGAGATCAGTCTTTGCTATATCATTCATTGTGAACGGTTGGCTTTTCCTCATTTGTTATAAAAAATTATCAATGGAAAATTTAAATTATCAAAAGCTTTTTTTTCCTTCGGAAGCAAAAAAAAATTATATGAAATTTGGTATTTTATAAAATATTAAAAAATTTTTTTCCCTCATATTTTCATATGTGGCAAAAGTCGAGAATAAAATAATTGCTTAATTATTTCCTACTTTATATAGCAATGAATTAATTAATGATCCATTTTAATTAATTATTAAGTACTTAATTAATTAATGATGTATTATTTTTATTTATTTTTTATTTTCTTATTTTTTTTTTGTTACATTTGAGCTGATAACAAATAAATCAATAATGATATATTTTTTAATAATCGATATGATTGATATTTTATGGACTAATTTAACAAATTTAATAATATTACAGATTTGGCTTAAAAAGAAAAATCTGAAAATAATGCATAAAATGTCATGGCTATTTTTTACAATTCTATTTGCATTAGATTACAATTTTGATCATTTATCATTGGATTATTTCTTATCAAAGCAATCTATCAGCGTTCGAATTATCAGCAAATGATAGTAAAAGCATTGAAAAGCAAAAAAAGTAAAAAGAAATATTATCACCAGAAACTACCAATAACACTATCGATTTAAAACGTCGAAATTTACTACCGAGTAGAGAAATTATCACAAGTACTACGATTGCATTACCGGTTTATCCATGTGATGAAAGAAATTCTCAAAATTATATGATATATTGTCAAGGTGAATTGCTACATGCGATATCATTAAGTGATATATTTTCAAAGATCAAAAAACATTTGTTGATAAACCGATGAAGAAAGTCCGGATGAAATAATTACTGCATTTAATCAAAAATTTCCCACCAAATTAGTATCAATGATCGTGAAGCGTTACAATCATTTGTTGATGAATATTTTGATATTGAAGGAAGTGATATTGAAGAGTTTGTTTATTTTACAAATTGATTGATTGTTTTTTTTTTTTTTTTTTTTCTAATTTAATTTGATCAATAATTTTTAATATTTCATAAAAGTTAATGTTATTTATTTTCATTAAAGGTATTTTTGAAAAACTTTCGTTTGCATTTGCTTTGAAAATTTATTTATTATTATCATAGAAAGATTTATTAATTTAAAATTTGTTAATTCAAAAAAAAAAAAAAATCGGTTATTTTATTTTTTTTTTTTTTTTATTGAAAATTTTACAGATGTCCGGATGATACAATGGAAGATTGGAATGATGAACCGGAATATTTGATAACAATTGAAGATCCGGAATTGCGTCAATTTGCTTTGAAAATTCATGAATTATGGAAAAAACTCTGTCATATTGTTAAACCTGAGGTTATTATCGAGAAATAACACTTTAATAATCATGTGTTTTCAATCATTATTAATTCTGATATTTAATCTTTCAAATTAAAATATCTTGTAATATATTAAATTATTAATAGCAGTTAAAATTTCGACGTTTGATAAGGAGATTAAAGAAATCAATACATATATATGATTTAAGATATATTACAATCAATATATATATGATTTATATTATATGATTGAAATCATTCAATATATAAATTTTTAAAACCGAAAAGAAGAAAAAAAGAACAAATATAATTAAAAATTTCTTTAATTGCAATCAGTATATATATAAATGATTTAGAATATTAAAACTTAGTAAGTTTAATAAATATTTTAAAAAGTTATGATCAAAAATGGATAACAGAGCAGTGAATATATAAAATTAATTAATTAATTAATTATAATTCATTTTTTTCTTCTTTTCGGTTTTTAAATTTTTAACTGATAAGCTTTAAATCGTCGGAAAATTAAATTGTTAAGGTGAAGGATAATCCGAAACGTTATTCGATATTATATTTACCATATGAATTCATGATATCAGGTGGTCGATATCGTGAATTTCATTATTGGGATACATATTGGATAATAAAGGGTTTGCTTGCTTCAAGTATGTTTCATCATTTGATAAGGATCATTTGATAAGACTGATTAAATTTTTGATAGATTTTATTTGGAATTTTTATCTGATAGATTTCTCTCTATGATAAACTTTCTAATTTTTTTCTTATTTCTTTTCATACGTCATCATCTATTATTTTGATTTCAATTGTTAAAATCGATTTTTTTTTTTGAAATTGATAAGTTTGATATGATTATAGCATGAAACTTTGTTATGTAATACAAAGCTTATCATAGCAAAATAATATTTCATATTATTTGCTTTAAATTAAATTAATCAAAAAAAAGGATAATTATTTAATCATTATATTACAGTATCATAGTTTCTATATCTTTTCAAGGTATGTATGATACTGTAAAACATATACTTCAAAATTTCAAATATTTGATCGAAAAATATGGATATGTACCAAATGGCGGTCGTACTTATATGCTACAACGTATTCAACCGCCGTTTTTTATTCCAATGGTTTATGAATATCATACTGTAACAGCAGATGATGAATTTTTGATCAGTATTATGGATGCTATGGAAGCAGTAAAGTTCTTAAAATTTTCAATCGATAAATTATGATTATTTAATTATTATAATTGCTGTCAATGATAAGATGTTAAAATTAATTTAAATAAGTTAAGAAGCTCCAATGATAATTATTGATATTGTAAGTTATCATAAATAAATTTTAAAAAAATATTTAAATGATTATCAATATGGATATGTACCAAATGGTATTTATCACATAATTAAATGATAATTTTTAACAGCTAAATTTCATAAATATTATAAGGAAAAGAATTATAAATAGATCAGTATTAAAGAAATTTCTCAGTAAAACTTTTACTTCATAGTTAATTATCATCTCTGAATATTTATTGAAAAAAAAAACAAAGCACCTGGAAAAAAGTTTAATTAATGATAAGATGTTAAGATGAAATAAAATGTTTAAAAAATAATCTTGATAAAAAAAATTGATATGAGATTAAAGATTATTGATAAATATTTCGAGTATATACATCGTATAATTATGAGCTTTATAACAAATTTTCATTTAAGTGTTAAAAATAATCACATGAAAAATTTTATAAATTTGCTGTTTTATAATTACAACATATATGCATGCATGCATGCACCTGCATGCTTGCACATTTCACGAACATGCATGCATACATACCTATATAAATACATGCATATATATTTAAAATTAATTTTTTATATGCAATTATTTTAGGAATTTGCATTTTGGAAAAAAGATCGGACAAGAATAATTTCAAAAAATAATAAAAATTATACTATATTTCAATATAACTCACCTGTAAATACACCTCGGTTAGTGAAAACTTTCCAGAATTATTAGATTTATCAAGTTTATCAGGTTATAATCATATAAAGCTTATCATTACGGTTCATAAATATGATAAATTGATAAAGTATCATTAACACATATTTTGTATTTTAATACTTTTTTTAAAATTAATTTTTCAAAATTTTATCAAATTTTTTTTTTTGTTTTTGTTTAGTGCAGAAGCATATGCTAATGATTTTTTGTGGCCGAAAGTGTTCCGGAAATTAAACGCCGGCAAATATGGCGTGATATTAACAGTGCTTCAGAATCCGGATGGGATTTTAGTAGTCGATGGCTTAGTAATAGTAAAACAATGGATACTATCGAAACATCAAATATCGTACCTGTTGATTTAAATGCTTTAATGTGTTGGAATATGGAAATTTTAGCACATTTACATGGTGAAATTGGTAAAAAAAATTTATTGAAAAAGTTGAAAATTTTATCTAAAAATTTTAATTAAATTAAATATTTACACATTTACTTAATATTATTTACAATACTCAAATTAACAAATGATATAATAGACATTACGATTTGTTTATTTATCATCGGACGTAAGCAATGTTTTAAAATGTATTATAGTCTGAAAGTTAGTTTTATTATACTCTGAACGTTAATTATTATTAATTTTTACATTTTTACATTACAATAATCGAGTATCGAATAATTTTGATCATTTTCATTACGAATGATAACAGGCTATCCAATAATTATGATCATTTTAATTATAAATGATAACAGTATATTGAATAATTCTAATCATTTTAATTACGGGTGATAACAGGCTAGAGTAATTTTGATCATTTTAATTATAAATGATAGCAAGATATCGAATAACTTTAATCATTTAATTACGAATGACAGTGGAATACCAAACAATTCTAATCATTTTAATTTCGAGTGATAATAGGATATCGAATATCTTTAATCATTTAATTACGATAAATATGTATCATAATTTTCATTTAGAATGATTCAGTGAGAAAAAAAGTAAACTTCCTATATTTATAAAATAACGATAAATTATTTAAAATAAATTTATAATTCAAAATTTTTTCAGTAAACAAAAGCACTCAGTAATAAACTGATAAATTAAAATATAAGTAGACAAAAGCGCTCAATAATGAAATGATAAATTAAAATATGATAAAAAGTATTAATATATCATAATCACATATATATAACATTTCTTTTTAATTTCAAATTTTAATTTATTTTAATTTAAAATTTTCAATGAAATGATTTCATATCATTTATCATTTTTTTCATATCATTTATCATCACTTTCATTTATATAGGTAATACAAGTCGTCGAATGGAAATAAATCGTGAAAGAGCAAAATTTGTTGATACATTTGAAGCGGTATTTTTTGATTATCGTGAAGGTTCATGGTTTGATTTTAATTTAAATACCGGTGAACGTGTTGATGATACCTATCCATCAATGGCTGTACCATTATTTACCGAATGCTACAGTAGTCTAAATAATCCAATGTTAGTTGAAGTATTAGGAACATTACAACGTAAAGGATTATTACAGTTTCCTGGTGGTATACCGGCAAGGTAATTGTTTAATTCATATATTTCATTACTAATATCATGGATAGCATAATTAAATTGATGTGGAAATTTAATTTTATTCTTCCAACAAATAATCAATAATTCAGTACTACTTATTATTTGTAATATAGTATAATATAGTTTGTTAGAAAAAATATTTATCAAAAAATATTTATCAAAAAACTCAATCAAATGATATATGATTAAATTAAAAAAAAAATGAAAAAAAATTTGATTATTTTAGGCATATTTGTTTAAGTAAATATTTAACAAATAAGCTGAATATTTGATGGATTAATTATTACATGGAGGATTAATTATCGAAAAACAAACGAGAGTGATTAATGATAATTTTATGATTATTACAGCTTAATTCGTAGTTCAAATCAACAATGGGATTATCCTAATGGTTTTGCTCCGATCAATCATATGGTTATCGAAGGTTTGCGAAAATCAAATCATCCAATGTAAGTGAAATGAATATAATTCATTTCTATATTTATAAGTAAATCCTAGAATTTAAATTTGATTTAAAAAAAAAGCAACACATTCAACAATTTCAAAAAGGTATTTAAACAGCGAATTAGCCTAATATTTGATAGGCTAAAAATCACATATTCGGCACTTGGCTATATTTGGATCATTAATTAAATTGATAAAAAATTGTGAAATTGATATTTTAATTTTCATTTGAATATTTTTCGTTGTATATTCAAAAATGAAGAAAAGAGAAAATGCGATAATATATAAATAAGATGATAAAGTGGAAACATATAATCCATGATAGTAAATAATTCAACAATTATAGATAATATCTTAACAAATATGATAATATCAATATATAGATAATGTCAATTGATAATTATCAATGACTAAATTAGTAATAAACAATTGAAATGATTAAATATCAGTATGCAACAAAAAGCATTCGAATTAGCAAATAGATGGATCAATCGAAATTATAAAGTTTATCAGATCAATCATAAATTATGGCAACGATATGATGTAGCCAAGGATCATATACGATCATTTGAAGATGATTACGATAATCAAGTATCGAGAAAAATGATTTTTTCTTAATCATAATAATGCATTTCATGTTTATCAACTTTTTTTTAAACTATCATTTTTTTTATCTTTCTGAAAAATTATCAGTTTAATTATGATTAGACTGAACTATTTCAAATATTGAATTCAGGAAAAAATGAGAAATAAATTTTCTCAAATATAATTAAATGATAGGTAAGCAATGAAAAAAAATGACTTATTACCAAAGACTGTTATTGTTATTATTCTTATTCTTATTATATTATTATTTTATTATTATTATTATTATTATATTATTATTATTATTATTATATTATTATATTATTATTCTTATTAT
The DNA here is from genome assembly GCA_008729115.1 of Dirofilaria repens. Taxonomy (NCBI): domain Eukaryota; kingdom Metazoa; phylum Nematoda; class Chromadorea; order Rhabditida; family Onchocercidae; genus Dirofilaria; species Dirofilaria repens. The sequence goes on from SNRZ01000088.1 coordinate 155,266, forward strand.
TATTATTATTATTATTCTTATTATTATTATATTATCTCTATCAAATATCTTTTGCTAATATTTCTTGAATGATTAATTTAATATAATATAAAATAATCACTGACTGATTCTTTATTTAATTATATTATTTCTTATTTAGTATTTAATTTATTTGTAAATTTAATTCCCGTAAACTAGGATTAAATAAATATTTTACTGAAATTAATTTTATCATTTTTAACTTCGCAAAATAAAAGAAAAGAAATTTCTTGGAAATTTGATTATATATTGAATACTTTTAAATGGAATAATTTAAGTAATTAATAAATCTTTTAAAATTAAATAGCAATTTTTAATTAAAGCAAATAAATAAAGAATAATTAATATTAATATATTTGGAATTAAAATAATAATTTAAATTTAAATTTAAATTATTATTTTCTTTTGTTTAGGATGGTTATGGTTGGACAAATGGTGCATTGTTAGATTTAATGGTAACATATAGCAAACGAATTAGTATATCGGAAAAGATAGCTGCAACAGATATATCAGAGATAATTGATAATGAACCAATTGATATATTGATAAAGAAATTGGAAAATGTCTTTGGTTCATGGGCATCGGTAAAGAAACGTTTGATACATATTGCTTCATATATCCTGAAATGTAAATAAGTCTGACAACGATCTATTCTGAATTGTGATTTAATTTGATAGTGATAATAGCGATAGTGAATATGTTTATCATTTTTATAATCAAATATTTTGTTATGAATAAATGATTATTATTGAAATGCGAGTATCATCTATGCATCAATAGCTTAATCACTGATAAAATTAAGCAAACAATTAGTATATTTTAGAAAAAAAATTCCATTTCAGCTATGTTATTAATTAAAATTTGATCGAATTTTCAATTCAAATTCCGATAATTATTGATTATTTTATTTAGCTTCTAGATAATGATATTATTTAAAGATTAAGATTTAGAATAATGATACTATTCGATGATTACAAATTATCAATACTAAACACTAAAAAAAAAATCGAATCACTGATAGCTTAAATGATCAGATAATAATTTATTCAAATAATCGAGTAATTCGAAATATATAAATAAATTCGATATGCGTATAAACTACAATTATAATTAATATAATCCGTTTAATACTTTATTTTTCGATTATAATTACAAATTGAAGAAAAAAAAACTTTAAAGATAAACTTTCCCTTATATTTCGTCAAAAATAGAAAGAAAAAGAAGAAAAAATAAAAAGGAAATGAATGAGATAATGAAGAGATACTGATATATGATATGATCATTGAAGATTCTATTTCATTTCTATTATCATCTTTAACATTGAATCGTAGAAGATTCTATTTCATTTCTATTATCATCTTTAACATTAGAATCGTAGAAGATTCTATTTCATTTCTACTATCATCTTTAACATTAGAATCGTAGAAGATTCGATTTCATGTTTGTTATCATTATTAACATCATAATCGTTGAAGATTCGATTTCATGTTTGTTATCACTTCTAAAATCAGATTGTTAAATTTGTATTTAGACTTATTTGTCATTTATAAATGTGACAGATGGAACGAAAGAGGACAAAACATTAATTTTCCCTTCGTTTGTCATCTGGAACTATGATCGATATGTATGTATATCAATCATATCATTTCGCTTCCTCTTTTTCATTTCTTTTTTTATTTGAAATTTGAATTTATCTTAAACTCTTTTAAATCAATTTATTATCATTATTCCAAAATTTCCTTTTAAAATCGATTTATTATCATCTCAAAATTCCAAATCGATTTATTATCATTCAAAATTTCCAAATCGATTTATTATCATTCAAAATTTCCAAATCGATTTATTATCATTCAAAATTTCCAAATCGATTTATTATCATTTATCATTTCCAAATCGATTTATTATCATTCAAAATTTTAAATCGATTTATTATTATTCGAAATTTTAAATCTATTCAGAAAACTTTTTATGTTAATAACTGTTTCATTAAACATTTGCCTTTTTTGTTTTTAATTTGCAATGATAATTAGTAAAAATAAAAAATAAAAATATTTCATCAAAAAATTATCTACCTGAATAGAAACTTTACTGATATCAAACCTGGATGAAGTTTCTAATAATTACTTTTATTGCTGTATTATTTTATCACCTTGCAATTTCTTTCTTTGCTATCCTATTTTATCCTTATTATTATTATTATTATTATTATTAATTTATGATTATGATTATGATTACTAATAATAATATTATTATCTACAATACAATAAATATGTATTGATTAACAATATTACTGTGAGCAAATATATTATCACTCTCTTAGTTTTATCATTCCGCTATATGAAATAATTTTTCTTATCCAATTTTCTCATTCTTATCATTCCCATTTTATTTTCCTATCACTATCATTTCTTATCAATGCCATTTTTTATTTCAAATTTTTTTTGCCAACAATTTTGAAGTCATTATAATAATTGCATTTTAAATTTCTCTGATAATTTGCCATTTATTTGTATGATTTTATGGTTTCTTGAAATTTTTTGGCAAAAAGCAATTTTTTTCAAAAAAAAAAAAAAAGAAAAAAAGAAAATGAATGATAAAAAAGAAGGAGTAAGTTGATTAAAAATATATGATCTTATTGATTGTTGATTAATTATCAGTTCATAATAAACTTAAACATCTGCTTGCGATCATCTGTTTGCGATCATCTGTTTGCGATCATCTGTTTACGATCCGATCACATTTGCCTATTCAATTTATCGATGAGTAAAACTATCAACAGGAAGAGAAATGAGAAAAGATGATAGATACCTTTTGTTGGAATAATTTATCAACTATGGACAATAGAATTCATTGATTAGCAAAATCTCTTCCTTAACAATAATCATTTCACTCTTCTTCATTTCTTTTTCTTTCCTTTCCTTCAACTAATAATAATAATAATAATATTTTTCTAACTTTTTAATTTTATTTTTCAATTTGATAAGTTTACAGATTGATTTGAAAGATTAGCTTTTCATTGTAAAACTGATAAAACATTTCAAATTTCAATAATTTTCGTTAATCTTCAACAATTATTAAATTATCATTATCAAATTATATTAATCGTCTTATCAGCAAACAAATGGTTAAGCATTTTTAGACATATTTAATCAGTTTAGAAAATTATTTAACTTTATTATTATCTAATTCGGTTTTTGTATTCTTGATATATTTTATAATAATTAATCATTCGGAGTTATATAATTTGATATATTGCTAATCAATTTATTTGTATTTATCACCGATCATGTAACTAAAAAATTTTAATTCTTTTTTAATATTAATTTTCGGATTTTAATTTCGAATTTTTTTTCTAGAAACTTATGAATTTAATATAAAAGATAATTTGTTTAGTAATATCTTTCATTATATAATTTCTAAAATTTCCATTTCTTTTGCTGTAATTGATATATAAAATGAACGCAACAAATGATTAAATGATCTGTTCCTTTCGTTTGATAAATGTTTTGATCAATACGAACTGATAAAATGTTAACAATTTAACAGTTGGCATTTTAATAGCTATTTTCTTTTAAACGAATTTGTCAATGTTTCGAATTCTCTCATCCGAGAAAAACTTATTCTTACAATTTCTAAAATTCTTTTAAAAGAAAAATATATACAATAATGGCAAAAAATAATTCTGATATAAAGCTATAATTTTCAAAATCTGATATAAATGAATTTGTATGATCGGATAGGATTATGATAAGATAGTGAAAATGGTATCAATGGTATCTTTTATCAAAATGATATCAAAATGGTATCATTTTATAAAATTATAAATTCTGATATAAAGCTATAATTTTCAAAATTGGATATAAATGAATTTGTATAATCGGATAGGATTATGATAAGATAGTGAAAATGGTATCATTTTATAAAATTATATCAGATTGGATATCAATTTTACAAAATCCAAAAATTTTGATAAAATTTGATAAGATTATGAAAATAAAAGATAAGATTGAATCAATTTAAAAGATCGAATGAATAAAATTGTAAAAATTGTATAAACCGAATAATTCCTTCCTCAAATATTAACGAAAAATGATAATTCATAAATATATTTCATATTTCTCATTTCTTCTCGACCTCCGTTTAACCTCTTCTTGATCCCCTATTAACCCGGAAATAGTTGGGAAATTTATTTAGGTCAAAATACGATTAATCAATCATTTTACTTTCATTATCATTTAAAATAGACAGATTTGCAAGATCGATTAATAATTTGGCAAAAATTTTCGTCTAATTTTTGCTCGTATTTAAATTCAAATTTAATTATTTAAATTTATTTAAATGAAATTATTATCATATTTGGTATTGACATATTTAGATGTGCAGAGAAATTCCTTTATATCATGCAATCAGTTAATCAATTAATCATTTTGGGAAAAATTTTTCAATTTAACAAAATTTGATAAATTGACTGAGAAGAGATGGCTGTCAATTAATAATTGATATTTTAAGTATAATTTTCGTTTCGTTTTTTATTTCCGTTCTAATTTATTGATGAAAATTAAAAAAAAAAAAGGATTATGCAAATGTTTTCCCATTCCTTGTTTTTCGCTCTCAAAGCGATAAAATTGATAAGATGAAGAAGCAAAAAATTCTTATCACAATGATAAGTTTCAAATGTTAGTTCTTTACTACTTTTCCATTTCCGATTCGTTCAATTCTTTTAAATATTTCAAATTAATTCCTTTTAATTCCCAAAATTTATTTCATTTCTTTAATGTAATGAATGCTATCACAAGCAAATAAAAAAAGAACAACTCATTTATTTTCCTCCGAAATACTTTTTTTTGAATTTTTTTTTAATTTCATTTTTATCATCACATTATGAGTCATACATCTATTTGTATCCGAAAATGGACGATCGATCGATCGATCAATCGATTGATTCATTTTTATGATATATTTTTTGTTTATTTCAGATTATCATATCGAAAAGTGAAATTTTTGCATTCTCGAAAAATAAAATAAAAAAATGTTTCTTTTTTTTTTTTCAATGATGGAATTATACAGCCGAAACATTTAAATTTTGTATGATATAACTAATAGATTTTAGAATTCATTTGGAAAAAGAAAAAAGTTAATTTATATGTATTATATTATATTGTAAGATTTCTCGAAGAAAAAGAAAGGAAAGAATAAAATTTGAATTTTAAATGATATATTCAATTATTTCATTTAAAATTGAATTCTAAATGACATACTCAATTATTTCGTTTAAGCTGAATTGTAAGCAATATACTCAATTACTTCATTTAAATTTATTGAAATTAGCTTATTATAATTCAATATTTAAAACATTTAAATATTTAATTCAATATTTAAAATGGAAATACTTAAAAGAAACTTAAAAGAAAATTTGCATTAAATATCTTGAAATATATATTTTAGTATAAATTAAAATTAATTTTTCATAGATTCAAACTTTTTTTTTTTTTTGATAAAGACTTGGCACAGCATTTATTTATGTATTTATTTATTTACATTAGTCTAATCATTTTATTATCATCTAACAATGATATGTTAATCTAGAGATTTAAATTTGCATATGCCATATTTACGTCAATTGTCATTAGTAGTATCGCTGATATGTATCGCTTTATAGCACCCAATAAATATGTTGTGTAATGGATTTATGTAAATAAATTTACAACGATCGATTTTATGATCGGAAATAAAATCGATTTATCAATTCATTGAAATTATTCAAATGAAGATGCTACGAAAATCTTTTATATCAATTTAAATGTTAATTGAAAAATGATTACAAATAGTTTGTATTAATCATTTCGATTTTTGGAAATCAAAAAAAATTTTTTTTTTTTCTTCAATTCTTATCTTTCTTTTTGGAATTTCAAATTGCATAAAAATAAGAATAGAAATTGCCTATTAATTAAAATATTTTGAATAATTGTTGTTAAATTATTCGTTTCATATAATTAATGATTTTGAAATGATAAAAAAATTTTTTTTCTCTTTTTTTTTTTTTGTTAAATTTTCAAATTTTTTATTTTAAAATATGCAAATCTTATCATCGTTTAATCAAAATAAAAAAAAATTTTACGATTAATGATATGGGAATAATTTATATGACCTTTTAAATAATATGGGAATAATTTATATGACCTTTTTAATAATATGAGAATAATTATATGACCTTTTAAATAATATGAGAATAATTTATACTACCTTTTTAATAATATGAGAATAATTTATATAACCTTTTTAATAATATGAGAATAATTTATTTTATATTTTAGTAATATGAGAATAATTTATATAACCTTTTAAATGATATAGGAATAATTTATATGACCTTTTTAATAATATGAGAATAATCTATACTACCTTTTTAATAATATGAGAATAATTTATATGACGTTTTAAATGATATGAGAATAATTATTTAATATTTTTAATAATACAGGAATAATTTATTCTACCTTTTTAATAATATGGGAATTATTTATATAGCCTTTTTAATAATTTTAATAATATAGAAATAATTTATATGATCTTTTTAATAATATGGGAATAATTTATATGACCTTTTTAATAATATGGGAATAATTTGTATGACCTTTTTTCATTTTAAATCCATAATTATGTATTGAATTTCAGGTTACAGAATATTAATAATATAAGCTTTGCATTTTTCCATTTTCTCTTTTCTCTTTTTTTTTTTTTGTTTGATCTGATCTATTTCGTTAGAGAGCAATCATCGATGATCGGAAATATTCTATTTAAACAAGATGAAAGGAAGATAGGAATGATTAATCTCTTATTTAAACTACAAATCAAATCATGAATATTCTATGTGATATATCAGGTAAATAAAGAAAGACTGAGTGATTATTAGCATAATGGATGATTCATAAAGTGATACTTTATCATAAATTATCCTAAATTAATTTTTAAGCTTTTCCGAATATTTGAGGTAATATTATCACATGCAGCAGTGATTAGAATTAAAATTTGTTTAGGAAATATTTAAGAAATATTATCACATGTAGCAGTGATTAGAATTAAATTTGTTTAGGAAATATTTTAAGAATATTATCACATGTAGCAGTGATTAGAATTAAAATTTGTTTAGGAATATTTTAAGAAATATTATCAGTAGCAGTGATTAGAATTAAAATTTGTTTAGGAAATATTTTAGAAATATTATCACATGCAACAGTGATTAGAATTAAAATTTTTAACTTTTTAAGCAAAAAAATTTCATCATAAAACTTTATGAATCATCAGAACCAGTATATTTATTGAATTTCTAGAAAAACAAAACTTTTATTTGAAAGTTTTAATGAATTCATAATGCTATGAATGAGAAATATATTGAAATTATGAAGTATTGAGGAAAAAAAAACTTCCATTAAAAATGACTCATAATATCAATGTATTTCGACTTGGCATCAATTTAATAACTTTTTTCAAATTTTTGAATATTCCATAATTCATTCATAATATCAAATGTATTTCTCGACTTGGCATCAATTTAATAACTTTTTCAAATTTTTGAATATTCCATAATTCATTCATATAATATCAATGTATTTCTCGACTTGGCATCAATTTAATAACTTTTTCAAATTTTTGAATATTCCATAATTCATTCATAATATAAATGTATTTCTCGACTTGGCATCAATTTAATAACTTTTTCAAATTTTTGAATATTCCATAATTCATTCATAATATCAATGTATTTCTCGACTTGGCATCAATTTAATAACTTTTTCAAATTTTTGAATATTCCATAATTCATTCATAATATCAATGTATTTCTCGACTTGGCATCAATTTAATAACTTTTTCAAATTTTTGAATATTCCATAATTCATTCATAATATCAATGTATTTCTCGACTTGGCATCAATTTGATAACTTTTTCAAATTTTTGAATATTCCATAATTTATGCATATATCTTAATATCATAGAATAATTAAATTTAATTTCGAATTTTTGAATACTTCATAATTCGTATATATCTTTTTCAACATCACATATAATTTATTGAATTTTCAATTTTTTTTCTTCAATTTTGCTTAACTCGAAATCATATAAATATTCAGCGCTGATTAAATTATGCTTTTTTTTTCCCGTTAAATTTTGAATATTTTTTAGCCGTCAAAAAAGCGAAGGAAAAATTTTCATTTCATTTTTATTAAATCGATATATCTAAATAAATATTACTACTATATACTTATTTTTCATTCTCGAATTTCAAATCATTTAATTACTGTCAATGTTAAATTTATATAAATATAATTAATAATATTATTTGAATTAATTTATTTTAAGTTTATAAGTTACATTTATCAATATGTTATATAGGGATAAAGCATTCATTATTACTATCATACATTTGAATAAATAATTAATTATTAAAACTATCCATTCTCCTGTTAAAATTCTTGAAAAAAAATTCGATAATTTAATTTTTTTTTTCTGCTCTCTTCTCTTCACTTCTCAATTCTATTTATATTAATTTAATTTTTTTTTTTTTTTCTCCACTTGGCATTAATTTAATAACTTTTTAAAATATTTCTATTGAAATTGAAGTTAAACTTATATAAATATAATTAATAATATATATTTGAATTAACTTATTTTAAGTTTTTAAGTTACATTTATCAATATTTTAGTTAAATTTATCAATAAATTTATCAATATTTAGTAGGGGTAAAGCATTGATATATTAGTTTAGGAAAGATTTTTTTTTTCTTTCACTTTATTAATAAAATGTTCTTTCTTTCCTTTTTTTTTACTTTTATTTTTATTTTTATTTTTTTCCTATCTTACCATTTTTTTATTTTTATTTTTTATTTTTTAGAAAATATATTTTAAGGCAATCTCTTCATGCCATTTGCTATAATCGATTTCGTATATAATATAGCAATTGTCAATAAATACTTCTTAGCATTTATTTCCTTTCAAAATTTTCAATATCTTTTTATCATTTCCATTAAAATGCAAAAGAGAAAAATTCATTTTTACAATTTTGATTTATTAATTGGAAAAAAGAAAAGAAAAAAAAAGAAATGGAAAATTATTATTTTAATTTATTTTTTCGTTTTTATTTTTGCTTTAAGTAATGCAAGAATATTTCTATTGAAATTTAAGTTATTTGAAAGTTATTTAAAACAAAATTTGGTTTTAGGAAAAAAGAAAAAAAGGACGAAAAAATATGCCAGTTGTTTCATTGTTCTGTTTTGTTTTTTGTTGTTTTTTTTTTTTTTAAGTTTTCAAATAATTGATTATATTTTCTTGCTTATTGGAAGTAATAATTTTAAAAAGAATTTGCTTAATTAATTGAATTTAATTTTAATTCCCTTCACTATCTTTTATTCAATTGTAATAAAAAAGTTTTTTTATAAATTTAAAATTTCAACTTATTAGGAAACAAACTTTTGTTGTTGCCTTTTTGCAGACTTTAAATTTCAACTTATTGAGAAGCAAAAATTACGTATTATTCATTCTAGTAGTTGAAATTTTAAGTTTGCAAAAAAGCAGCAACAAAAGTTTGCTACCAATAAGTTGAAATTTAAAGTCTGCAAGAATCAATAACAAAAGTTTGCTACCCAATAACTTGAAATTTAAAGTCTGCAAAAAGGCAACAACAACTTACCTGAGAAGTAAAATTTTGTTGTTGATTTTTTGCAAACTTAAAATTTCAACTTACCTGGAAGTAAAATTTTGTTGTTGCTTTTTTGCGAACTTAAAATTTCAACTTACCTGAGAGGCAAACTTTAACTTATTGAAGAAGTAAAATTTTGTTCTTGCTTTTTTGCAAACTTAAAATTTCAACTTATTGGGAAGCAAACTTTTGTTGTTGCTTTTTTTGCAAACTTAAAATTTCAACTTTGTAATTTTTTTTCTGAATAAATATTGGTTTGTTAATTTGTAATGTAAATAATTGCAATGTAAAAATAATTTTTTTTCAAACGAATTTAGTAAAAATAAACAGCTGTCATTTTTCTCTTCATTCCTCCAACAGTTGGTTAGTTATTTTAATTCAACTTATGAAAAAAAAAAAGTTGTATAAAATCTTAGTTAGCTAATCGCTATTCATAAAAGAATACGAAATGTGCAGTCGAGATTTAACCATCATTTATTAATTGTCAATTTGTTTTTTTTTTTTTTAGCAATTGTCATTATCACATTTTCTTGATTTTTATTTAAATTACAATTTATACAACTGATAATCTTATCAGTTGTCATGATTATCATATTTCTTCGAGGAATTTTTAATGTTATTTTAAGGATATTAATAGAAATCGTTATTTTTTATTATAAGTTATTTTATTGTTTCTTCATTTTTCTCAATGATTATCATCTTGATTCTTACTCGATCGCTCTATCAACTGATAATTCGATCAGTTATCATGGATTATCATATTTCTTCGAGGAATTTTCAATATTATTTTAAAGATATTAATAGAAATCGTTATTTTATTATAAGTTATTTTGCTCTTTCTTCATTTTTTCCTCATTTTTCAACCAATTTGATACTTTCTGTTTAAATGTTTAAATGATAATAATATATTTATTTTATCAAATTCCTCAATGTTTCGAATTTAATTACGAATTAATGGAATATTTAATTTAAAATTTTAATTAATTTATTTCTTCTAAATGTCATTTAATAGAAATTACTTTTAAAATTGGCATTTTAATGGATTTATGCTTTCATATATTAAATACAATATATTATGTATATAAAAGGTAATATTCGATTCGAAAATTCATTTCAATCGCTTGAAATGCTCATTTAATTCATAAAATTATTTAGTGAACTGTGAAATATTTGTTTGGTATAAAAGAGAAAGAGAGAGAAAGAGAGAGAGAGAGAGAGGGAATTTCTCCCTCTAAAAAGAAAAGAACGAAAGAGAGAGAATGGAAAAATTAGAGAGAGAGGAAGAAGGAGAGAAAATGCTCATTGCTCATTTGTATCTTTTATGATTTCGACTAACTTCATAGTTTAATTTTATCGATGTACCTATACTTTTCCTTTATTTCCTCTCTTATACTTCTAATTTTTTCCAATTTTTTTAAAACATTTCTTAAAATTTCAAATTTTCTGATAAGATATGATAAAAGATTTTAATCGATATTAATATCTATTTCTAGTAAATGATAATATCAATTCTTTTTTTTTCGCAGTAAAGTAATTTTAAAATTTTTAGGTATAAAAAAAAATAGAAAAATGGCGAATAATAATACTGAAAAAAGTGATACAATCAAATAAACATTGCTAAATTATCTTTTATCATATCTTATCGATTTAGAAATCATTGATAAAGTTAATTCAATTGCCAAATCATTTTTAGATTGATGAATCAATAAATCGTAAAATTAATGAAATAATCCAATGTAATTATTATTCATAATAGCATTTTGGATTTCCAAATAATTAAAAATTTTTGGAATATTTGATTTTAATAGCAAATCAAAAATCTCCATTATTGAATATGATAATTGATATCAATATTTAATTATTACTTTTTCCTTATCTTTAATTTCATCTATATATGTATTACCATATATATATTTATTTATATTTCTTCGAGATTTTTTTCAAGACTTATGATTTATCATCATTCATTATCATTTCTCATAAGCATAATGATGCAACTAAAGAAATCTATCCTTCTTTTCGAGGTCAAGAAAACATTATTATGACATGAATCATTAATCCACACCCTTTGACCCCTTTTCAATAATTATTTCAACATTTCCTTCCGGTCTGGACTTTTTCCTTATCCAATTTGATATTCTTTTTGGAATAAATATAACTTTTTTGTTATGATCATATTAAAAACCAGTTTATCCTGAAATGTGTTTATCAAAAACCAGTTTATCCCGAAATGTTTATCAAAAACCAGTTTATCCTGAAATGTATTTATCAAAAACCAGTTTATCCCGAAATGTTTATTATCAATATCATTTAGTTTTTCCTATTCTTTTTCTTTATTATTCCCTTTGCTTTCATTTTTTTTATTGCTCTTTCAAAATTTCATTTTTAGTTTCAAAATTAATTCAATCATTTGTTTCCTTTCTTCCTTATTTATTCATTTATTGACGATTGATATATGAAATTAGTTTATACACTTAATGGAATTAATTTATATTTTTGAAAATTCATTTTTTAAGTTTTAATTTAAATTTTATCACTAATATTTATCAAATTATTATCTTTTTATCATTCGATCCGATTTTTTTTTATCCAGTTAAATATATTTGAGTATTAATTCTCGAAATACGATAAGTGATTAAATAATAAGAATGGAATTGAATTAAATTTTATTTTCAATATGAATTTATTTTATCATACAATTAAGGCGGAATTCGTTTATTTCGCTTACTATTAAAAAAAATATATATAAAGTGGAAAAATATTAAATTCGATTTTATATTATTTGTAGAAATTTCGGAAAAAAATTTTTCTAATTAATCATTTCTAGGAAGAGTGAAATAATTATTAGCTACTGCACAAGTGATTAATTGATTAAATTATCAGTTAAGCTTAATCCTCACAAATATGATAATATATGAATTCTATTACTCCTCCTAGAAATGATTAATTAGAAAAATTAAATATTAAATTTATTTCAGTAGCAAGAGAAAAAGATAAAAGAAAAAAGGAAAGATTGAATTAAAATGAAACGATGAAATAATAATCAGACAGAGAGAGAGATAGTAGAAGAAGAAGAGAGAGAGGGAGAGAGAGAGAGAGTGAAAATGTGATTAAATGAAATGATAATAAAGGGCAAAGAACAAATTCTCCTTCATTTGTGAATTTCCTAATTTACCGACAGTTTGCAAATATCGCTTAATTTTGCCTCTAATAATTATTCTAAATTGATGTATATGACATATTCATCTATTAATAAATGTCATCTTAACACTCATTTATCAAATTTTCCAACTGATAAATTTCGATATCACAGAATAAGCTATTATTAATCTTTGATTTAAGATCAAACATTATTTCAAAGAAATGACATTCACGCATAAGCCGATATAAAAGATAAGAGAAAGATGAGCTTTATACTTTTAACCTTTAACTCTGCTTATTTTATTGATAAAATTATCATAACTAAGGTTTTTTTTTATTTTCTTGTTTCTCATTTATATTCCACCTGTAGTGTGAAAAAAAGATTCTCGAATTAATTGTACTTGAAATAATTAACTATTCTCGATAATTAATCACTCATAATTATTCATAATTTCTATAAATACTGATAATTTTTAACCACTCGTAATTTCTACAATTACTGATAATTTTGAATCATTCGTAATTTCTGCAACTAGTGATAATTTTTAATTATTTGTGATTTCTGCAACTACTGATAACTTCTAATCATTCGTAATTTTTGCAGCTACTGATAATTTTTAATCATTCATTCGTTACCTTTACAATTCACGAAATTCTTAAATTTTTTCAAATTTATTTTTACATATTATTATTTTTTAAAATTGAATTAACTGATCTTTGGTGAATGGAAAAAAAAAATTTTCGTTTACTTTTGAAAATGCAATAATAATTTATTTGAAAAAAGCAATAGACAAATATTTACATAAAATTTTTATAAATTTAAAAAAAAAAAAACGAAGATGAAGTGATCGATTTGAAATATTCCCTTTCTTTCTTTCTTTTCCTCTTTCATCCTTCTCTCTCTTTCCCCCTCTCTCTCTTAATAAGTTTTGAATTTTTTATCTGTGACATTTCCGATAACTTTTATCATCTATTCATTTATCGAACTATCACATATACACTCTTACATTCTATTTGATTTGTAAAGTGTTAAAAAAAAAAAAAAAAAAATTAATTTTACAACAATATGAAATGGTCGAGATTGGCATCTCGAGTCTTCTTTTGAGAAGCTAAAAAATAAAATTTTTAACAAACATATATACCTTTCTTTATGTTTTTTCTTTTCGCTTTTCTTTTTGCTTTTTTTTTTTTTTTTAATTTTCATGCAAGCATTATCATTTCTGATTATTATTCATTTCAAATATAATTACTTAATTGATTTTATCATTGTCTTCATTTTATCATTGTCTCTCTTTTTTTTTTTCATTTTATCATTGTCTCTCTTTTTTTTAGATAATAGTAATTTGATAATAGTAATTCATTTTTATTTGATAATAGTAATTCATTTTTAATAGATAATAGATAATAGTAATTCATAATAGATAATAGTAATTCATTTTTAATTCATAATAGATAATAGATAATAGTAATTCATAATAGATAATAGTAATTCATAATTTGATAATAGTAATTCATTTTTATTTGATAATAGTAATTCATTTTTAATAGATAATAGATAATAGTAATTCATAATAGATAATAGTAATTCATTTTTAATTCATAATAGATAATAGTAATTCATAATAGATAATAGTAATTCATTTTTAATAGATAATAGATAATAGTAATTCATTTTTATTTGATAGTTCATTTTTATTTGATAATAGTAATTCATTTTTATAGTAATTCATTTTTTTTTTAGATAATAGTAATTCATTTTATCATTGTCTCTCTTTTTTTTAGATAATAGTAATTTGGGATTTTCTGAGATTCAGTAGTAATTGAGATTCAAATATAATTATTTAATTGAATTAAATTATCTTAATATATCATAAATGATATTTTATTTTATCATTTTCTCTGTTTTTAGATAATAGTAATTTGAGATACATATACATGAGAAGATTTTTTTTTTCATATTTTTGAATATAAATTAAGGAAGTGATTAGAAATGATAACAAAGAATGGAAAAATTAAAATTTGATAAATTTTGTAAAAAGGTAATTTGATATGTAAAGCTGATTTTAGGTGATGATACTCGTCCTTCTCTTCATATTCCTCTTTCTTAATGATTAATTATTTTCACACCCAAATACATATGACTAAATAATATCAGTCTCGATAAATACACACACACATATATATACAATATCACTCTCGATAAATACACACATACACATATATATATGCATAATATCACTCTCGATAGATACACACATATACATAATATCACTCTCGATAGATACTCACACACACACACACACACACACACACACACACACACACATACAGACACATATATCTATATTTTAAAATTTCAAAATAGGAAAGCAATTGTGCAATTAGCTCTTGCCATCATTTATCCTTCTTTTTCATTTTCCATTTTCCTCATTTTCAATTGTGATAAATTAACAATGATAGTGGCGGCATAAATGATGATAATGATGCGGCAATAACGTTAATATAATGTTAGTGATGGTAATAATGATGATAATGATGACGACAATATTAATGATGACGATAGCAATACTATTGGTATAATGCTTGCGATAGTCATTGTAATGATAGCAAAATAATGACGATAGTGATAATGATATTATGCTACTGTTGGCAATTATAATGAAAACAATAACGATAGTAGCAATAATGCTAATATGAAAATTGTTAATAGCAGTATTGATGACAATGAATGATAGTAATAATGATGACAATGATGATGATGATGATGATGATAATAATGATGGCCGAGCGAGTTTATGAATAAATAATTCCTTCATCGTCCTCTCTTTGGCCTCTTTAAATCAATCTATCGATAAAATATTTACTCTGAATAAATTCTTAAATGCCATTTTTCAAATATAACAATTGGTAGAGGAGGGAAAGTGAACTATTTAAATATGAAAAAAATAAAATAAAATAAATTTAATTTTGATAAAATATTTAAGAAAGATAATATTATGATAAAGAAAATTTTTATCAATTTAATTAACATAATTAATAATCAATTTTATTTTTTGTTTAATTTCAAAAAAAAAAAAACGGAAATTTAATTTGAAATTTTTAGCTTTTAATTTTTAATTCTTCTGAAAGTTTATTATTCAGCAGATTTTTTTTTTAAAAAAAAAAAAATATTATTAGAACAGAGATGTAAATATTGTTAGCGATTCTCGACTTCGATTGAGTATTCGATTTTATCCGTATAGTTTTTTGATTATATATTCAAGTTCATTTATCTCTATCATTTGTTTTATCATGAGTGATATTTATGATATGTATAGTAATAATCAGGATGGATTATCCGGCTTTTCTCAAATATTCTATGATTATCAACTGATATTATTTGTGCTAAAATGCAAAATTTGTGCTAAACTTAGTTTTTAAATTTTAAATAATAAAAAAAAATTTTAAATACTCTTTTATCGAATATTTTAATTTCTTCCTTTTCTTAAAAAATATTAAAAAAATTAATAGTTTAATTTGGGAATTTATATTTTGAAATTTCTTTGCTTTCTTATTTTTTTTTTATTTCTTAAATTTAATAGAAAAATTTAGCAATTGGTACTCTCGAATTCTTCTCAGGAGTTCAGTATAATATTCTGAATTAGCTAGGTAAATAATTGATGTATTTGAAATCCCGGTTTAATTTGATTAATTTTTGACTATTCTCGATAATATTCGATCTTCTGATCATTTTGAAATGCTTAATCACTAGAATAATTGATCATTTCGATAAATTTATTCGGATTATCAACGATTTTGTAGATATGATATGGTTATCCGGTGATATTATTTTTTCTAGGTAAAATTTATCTTTTATATCATCACTGATTCAGCTGAAATGAAAATTGCCATTTATATGAAATAAATTTATGAAATTTAAATAATTTACGAAACATTAGCGAATTCTTCTTTGTTTTTTTAATTTGCGAAATATTAGCGAATTCTTCTTTGTATTTAATTTGCAAAATATTAATGAATTATTCTTTGTTTTTTTAATTTGCAAAATATTAGTGAATTATTCTTTGTTTTTAATTTGCGAAATATTAGCGAATTCTTCTTTGTTTTTTTAATTTGCGAAATATTAGCGAATTCTTCTTTGTATTTAATTTGCGAAATATTAACGAATTCTTCTTTGTATTTAATTTGCGAAATATTAGCGAATTCTTCTTTGTATTTAATTTGCGAAATATTAGCGAGTTGTTTTTTTCTAAAAACTTTTCCATTAATTTCTCAACGAATCTTCGGTTAATGATTTCTTTAATCAAAAAAAAAAAATGATAAACAAAATTTGATATGAAAAATTTTCCAACTATCATTGTTCAATTTTATCAAGTTATATTTAATTTAACATGATAAAAATGAATATGATAATTCTTGATCAATTTATCTAACTAACTATTAATTAATGTATTTGAATTCACATATCAATCAATTCTGTATTTGTGATTTTTTTTTTCCAAATTTCATTAAAATTTTATCATTTTTTTTTTTCAGATTTTTCAATTTTTATTTAATACTGGTTTGATATTGGCAATATTTGGGGTATCATATCAATTATACGGGATTATTATTACTGCTTGAAATCTGCTATTTCCTTCCTGCGAATCTTTTTTTATTCTCGAGAAAAAAAAAAAAAAAAAAAAAAAAGCGATCATGTCACATGATGATGATATTCCTGTTGCGAAAAATTCTTCCTCATTTCTGTCGTTATTTTCAAGGAAGAAACGAACAAATAGAAATGTTACCGAATCATTGAATGATAATAAAAAGATAATTTCTTCTCCTCCTCTTCCTCCTCCTTCTTCCAACTACTACTACACGATTTTTAACAAATGGGAAAACATTTAGTAATACAAATATCACTCATATCAATGGTTATAACAATTTTGAAAATTCAAAAATATTGAAGGTACCTTTGGAACCAGCAAGCACAAGTTGGGCTAAAGAATTTCAATCACCTTATCAGTCATTATTTCAACAACCAGAACAACCAAAAACAACAACATGAATCACCATCACGAACAAATTTCACATTTACAGACCGAAAACGATATTATCAGAATTCCCAAATGTATCCGAATGATTCGAGTACCGACAATTTGTTACCATCACATTCGAATATTTTATCAAATAATCGATCACGAAGTGAAAGTCGTGGTATGACCAATCGAAGTCCAGTATTACTGATGACAAAAAAGGCATATTCAGTTGATACGATGAATTCAGATCCGGGATATCTTATGGAAGCATTAGAAACATTAGCTGATGCGCAACCTCGGGTAGCCCGATCAATCCCGAAACATGCTATCATTGATACCAGTAATTTTGCAACACGATCATTGGACAATTGTCTTTTTGATGCTGCTGTATACGATGCAATGCTTCATGATTCTCTTAAGGTTTTTTTTTTCTTGTCTTTAGAATCTTCGAGATTATGAAATAGAAAATTAAAGAAAATGAAAATATAAAATTTAATAAATTTAAATTGCCTATGAATTTAAATTAAATACAAATTAATTTTATTATCTATTTTCTTTTATTGAAATTACAAATGAATAAATGAGCCAGTGATAATGGCAAGTTATTTTTGATTAATTTACTAATCAATAAATGATATAATTCTTTAACAGATTTTTTTAAATGATGTATATAACTAATTAATCATCATCATTATTACAATTCTAATTTATCAGGGAAAATGTTTGACAATTGGATACTATCAGACGGAGAGATCTTTTAATTTCAAACTAATTACATTTAAAATTGGCCAATTTATGCATTTGAGCCAAAAAAAAGCTAAGCCAACATTTAAGCCAACAAAATTATTGCTTTCTAATTTTATTTAATTTATTGAAAATTTTACTCATATTTAATTCAAATTTTATTTATTTCAATTATTCAAAAGCAAAATAAAAAATTCTTATTTATCTTTCATTTCTTATTTTTGATTATTTATAATTTTAACTAATTAAATTTTTAATTATTAAATTGTTTAATTATTATAATGCTAAAAATTTATTTTATCACATTCTTTGGCATATAAAAATTGCTAAGATATATATATCAGATAGAAATATTTTAAACTTTTTTAAATAAATCTATCTTTAATAAATCACAAAATTTTCATCTTTGTGCCTAAATTTTTATTATGTTTAAATTTTTTGATTAATTTAAGGCTCATTTTTAAATTATATTCTAGGCTAATTTAATATTATAAATTATAAATATACATATAATAGAATTATACTAATTTATATATGATGTAATAATTAAATGATATTATCTGTAATTGTCGTTTTTAAAAATTTCCATTTTTAGTTACTTATAATTTTAGTTAATTAAATTTTATAACAAAGTAATAGAAATAAAAATCTGTCCTTGTATTAGTATAGCAAGAATTATATATTTATATATATGTTAGATATTTCTATTTTGATAAAATAAGTCCAAGAGTACTTTTTCCAATAGCCCAAAAGCTAATCTATCAATTTTTAACTTGGCTCTTATTTGTTTGTGCATTTAAAATATCAAACCACATGTTTCGTTTGATTGATCATTTATCATTTATTATTGCTTGTTACTTACCACTATAAATTATAACAGATTGCGAATAATATCAAAGCTTTAAAATGTTTCTGATATGATAAATATCAATAAGAAATAATCATTAATTTTGTTTTATAAATATTCTATTAATTTATCAAAATTTTCAATCGCTAAAATATCAGTTTATTCGATTCATTCAATTTGAAATAAAATGAAGCAAAAAAAAAATTGAACGATTGGATGAATAGATATTTTCAGAAAGAACAGAATTATTGAAAAAGAAAAATGATTCTTCAAGAACAATACTGAATAGTAAACTTCTTCAAGAATAGAATTGAATAATAAACTTCTTCAAGAATAGTATTGAATAATAAATTTCTTCGAGAACAGTATTGATAGTAAACTAGTATTGAATAGTAAACTTCTTCAAGAACAGTATTGAATAGTAAACTTCAAGAATAGAATTGAATAGCAAACTTCTTCGAGAACAGTATTGAGTAGTAAACTTCTTTAAGAACGGTATTGAATAGTAAACTTCTTCAAGAACAGTATTGAATAGTAAACTTCAAGAATAGAATTGAATAGTAAACTTCTTCGAGAACAGTATTGAGCAGTAAACTTCTTTAAGAACAGTATTGAATAGAAAAGTTTAATTAATTATTGATTAATTAAGCATCATCAAACAAATGAATAATTCTCCTATGCTAGAATTTTAATCATTTTTTTTACTATAATGCAAATGAATAAATTTTATTTATTAATTACAAAATTTAATTTCGGATTTTCAAAATTTATGATCCGTTAATTTCTGTTGCAAATTTGCCAATTTGTTTTATTAAAAAAAAAATGGTCCCATCTGCAATGATTGATCGTATTTGATGGAAAAAAAAATGAGAAAGAAAACGAATTTAATTCATTTTATGAGTACGAAGAAAGAAAAAAAAAGGAATTGAAAAAATTGAAAAAAAATTTAAGTAATTTTAAAATGAAAAAAAAAATTTCTCAATTTTCGTCATAAAATTTATACATACAATAATAGAAATAAAATGTAAAAAATTTAATTTTTTTTTTACAAAATTTTAATTATATTTTATTTTTATTTTTGATATAACTAATATAATATTTTTATTTCTATTTGTTTTTTTTTTTTTTTTATTATAGTTTAAGCCATTTTTTTTTTGGTTTTTAGATTTTTGTTGATGTTTTTTAAATATTGTGTGTTTTACGCATATTTTTTGCTTTTTGATTAATTCTTTAATCATTTTATAATTTCTTTTTTGGTAGGATAAGTTATACTTGTTCATTATCATACAAATATTTTTATTATCATACTTATCATACAAATATTTTTATTATCATACTTATCATACAAATATTTTTTATCATACTTATCATGCAAATATTTTTATCATCATACAAATATTTTTATCATCATGCAATGCTTTTATTATCAATTTCTTGATAAGATAAGTTATATTTATTCATTATCATACAAATATTTTTATTATCATACTTATCATACAAATATTTTTATCATCATACTTATCACACAAATATTTTTATTATCATATAAATTTTTTTTTGAATTTACAAAAAAAAAGCGAGTGAATTACAAAATTTTTATTTATTTTCAAACAAATATAAAATCAAAAATATGATATTTACATGATCCATTGAAACGAATAATCAATCTTTCATCTTATAAAATGTAAACAATTTGAATATATTCCAATTAATTAAATATGTAATTTAGGAAAAAAAAATATTTTCAAAATTTTTTAAAAAAATTAATTTAATTTAAGCATATTATTTATTTATTTTGTATCTTTTTCATACAATAACTTTTTCCTCTTTCTTTTGCTTTGATATCAATAATTATCATAGCTAATTTAAGAATCAATAATATATAATAATTAATTTAAGAATTAATAAATATAATAATATATATTTCCATAGCTGATATGATTAAATTATAGATTATGATTAATCCCTCTTCTACAATGATGTATTTTTTTAACAATAACTTCTATTATATTAATGTTGAGATAGATGAATGATAAGAAATTGGATAGGCAATTTGATGGTAATATATTATATTTAATTCAATTCATCGATCGATACTGTAAATAGTATCACTCGATGATACATACATACATATACATATTTAATTCAATTCATCGATCGATACTGTAAATAATACCATTCGATGATAGATATATATTTAATTCAATTCATCGATCGATACTGTAAATAATATCACTCGATGATACATACATATAAATTTAATTCAATTCATCGATCGATACTGTAAATAATATCACTCGATGATATATAAATTTAATTCAGTTCATCGATCGATACTGTAAATAGTACCAGTACTACTAATACAATTACTACTCTACTACTACTTTTCATCTTCGTATCTTTTTATTGAATGATTTATTGGTTCTTTGACCTTTTCTTTTCATCACCTTGCAATCACACCTTATAAAATGGAATAGAATGGAACTATTAATGTATGTATAAATGCATAAAAATCATTTTATTCTCTTCTGCGATCAAAAATTCATTCACAATATTTTACATACAATCAAATGAAATATCTTATATTTCTGAGGGAAAAAGAAAAAGAATCATTCGTTTAACAAAAATTTAAATTTTTCATCGATCGATACTGTAAATAATACCATTCGATGATAGATAGATATATCATTCGATCCATCGATCAATACTGTAAATAATATCACTCGATGATAAATATATAAATTTTATTCGATTCATCGATCAATACTGTAAATAATATCAAACTCGATGATAGATAGATATATCATTCGATCCATCGATCGATACTGTAAATAGTACCACTTGATGATAGATAGATATATCATTCGATCCATCGATCAATACTGTAAATAATATCACTCGATGATATATAAATTTAATTCAATTCATCGATCGATACTGTAAATAGTACCACTGATGATAGATAGATATATCATTAAATTCATCGATCAATACTGTAAATAATACCATTCGATGATAGATAGATATATCATTCGATCCATCGATCAATACTGTAAATAGTATCACTCGATGATAAATATATAAATTTTATTCGATTCATCGATCAATACTGTAAATAATATCAAACTCGATGATAGATAGATATATCATTAAATTCATCGATCAATACTGTAAATAATACCATTCGATGATAGATAGATATATCATTCGATCCATCGATCAATACTGTAAATAGTATCACTCGATGATAAATATATAAATTTTATTCGATTCATCGATCAATACTGTAAATAATATCAAACTCGATGATAGATAGATATATCATTCGATCCATCGATCGATACTGTAAATAGTACCACTTGATGATAGATAGATATATCATTCGATCCATCGATCAATACTGTAAATAATATCACTCGATGATATATAAATTTAATTCAATTCATCGATCGATACTGTAAATAGTACCACTTGATGATAGATAGATATATCATTAAATTCATCGATCAATACTGTAAATAATACCATTCGATGATAGATAGATATATCATTCGATCCATCGATCAATACTGTAAATAATATCACTCGGTGATATATAAATTTAATTCAATTCATCGATCAATACTGTAAATAATATCACTCAATGATAAATATATAAATTTCATTCGATTCATCGATCGATACTGTATATAATATCAAACTCGATGATAAATATATTTGATTCAATAAATTATAGTTTAAAGTAAGTAAAGTAGAGTTTTAAAGTAGAGCCAAGTCAACGAAGCATTTATCAAAAAAAAAAAAAAAAAATAGATTTCTCAAAATCATTTTTTAATTGTCAAAAAGTAAGTAACAAAAATGAAAAAAAATTTTTTATTTTACATTAAAAATCCATCATTTTCATGTAACAAAGAAATTGAGATATTTGGCTAATTTTAATTTTCACAAATTTTTTTTTTTTATCTTTTATCTTTTAATGATATTGTTAATTGTTAAAAAAGAAGATAAGAAAAGTTTTGAAAATAAATTATGTAAAATTGATAATATTTTTTAAAAAAAAAATTGATGATGCTTTAATGATATTTTATTTTTTTAATTATTAAAAGGGAAGATAAGAAAAAATTTTTTGAAAAAAAATAAATTAATGTAAATTTTTATTATTTCTCGCAATATATTATTATTGTCAAATTATTTATTAATTTATGCATAAGTGAAATTATTGTTGGATAAGTTTGAATTGGGTTTATCAGACGAATAATTGGGTTATCAGATTATTGAATAAATAAATAATCAAAATTATTTTAATCATTTTTTTTTTTTGATGATAAATGTTCCCTTGATTTGGCCGTACTTTAAAATTTATTTTTTTTATTTTTAAACAAATTTTTTTTTTACGAATCTGAGAAAAATTTATGTCATACAGATAATTGATATGATTATTTGATATTTAAAGATTTGTTTGAAATCGAGAGTGATTGTATTTCTCCAACTTTTACAAAGCCTTATTTTATGCTTAATTAAAAGAAGAAATATTTGATGCTTAACTCTGAAACAGTTTATTTGGCTATTGCTTGTTTATTATCATTATTATCAGTGAGAAAAAAAAATGCAAATTTCTACTTTCTCTTTCAAATTATCAATCATAAAATTCGTAAAAAAATTTGGAGAATCTATCATTTTCATGTTGCATCGAGATTAGAACTTATTTAAACTTTGATAATTTCAAACTTTGATAAACTTTGATAAATTAAAACTTATTTAAACTTTGATAATGCCGCATCGAGATTAAAACTTACTTAAACTTATCATTAAAACTTACTTAAACTTATCAAAGTCTTTTTTTTAAATCTGATCTATTAAAAAATTTGAAATGAAAGAAATTAGGAAAAATGAAATTACTGAATTAGTTTAATTTTCAAATTCATTTAATCAATATTTTTTTCTTTTGACAAACTTTTAAATGTCTCTAAGTCAAAGCATCATTTAATTCTTATTCTTATGACAAGCAAACTTTTCTTTCGTTTTTTTTTTCCAATAAAATTTGATTTTGCTTTTTCGTTTTTTCATTTTTTTTTTTTTTTTTTGTTCATCAAATATTGTCAATCATATACTAAAGTGAGCATATATAATGAGCGATAGAAAGTATTTTTTTTTTTTTTTTCTTAAAATTTCAACAAAAAATTTTTTTCATAAATAAGCGAACAAAAAAAAAAAAAAAAGTTTGAAAAAAAATTTGACATTTTTTTTTTTGCGAACAAAATGTGTAAAATTTTTTCGAAAGCGAACTAACAAAATGGATTTAAGGAAAATTTTTAGGAGAATTAATTGCTAATTTGGAGAAGCAAAAAAAAAAAAATTTTTTTTAAACAATCGAAAAAAAAATGTACAACAAAAAAAAGAAATAAAAATTTAAACAACCGAAAAAAAACATATACAAAAAATTTTCCAACTTTTTTTTTTTTTTTCTATTCTTTTGAAATTCTCATAGCATAATAAATTTTGCTCAGACTTAAGTTTTATTTATTCCAAGCAAGGACAAGTAAAATATTTTATTAGCAATTAAAAGTTGAAAGTTCAAAGGTGTAATTATTGCAAGGGTAGAATAATTTTTAATTAAATATTAGCTTAATTTGGTAGGCTAATTTTTTCAATTATTACAAATTGTCTTTTTCTTTTTTTGGTTTTAATTTCAAAATGATTTTTCAATTTCATTTATATTTTAAAATATTTTAGGAAAAAGTTTAGTTTATCCGCTATTCAGATTGATTATTTGATAATCTATAAAATAATGACAAATATTTCCTCTTGATAAACTTTGAATTATCACAGCAAAATAAGCTGATTATCACTAAGTTTACCATTTGTTAAATTAACAATGATAATTTTCGAATATTGTTTAAATTTATGAAATTCTCAACAAATTTGTCTTAATCATTTCTATAAAACATTAATCATGCATAAACAAACAAAATATTTATCCTAAATTTACTTATCACAGCAACAATGCTTATCATAAAATTTATTTTAAACATTTAGATTAGCATATTATAATAGCAAATTTTATTCATATTTCGTTCTCCCCAATGATAGTAAGAATTTTCACTGATAAAACTTTGAAATTTGTCAATATTTCATAAATTGCTTCAATCTTGTAATTTAATATCAAATATCATTTTTTTTTTTATTAAATTTTTTTTGCATTTTATTCTTAACATAATATGATAAAAAGTTGTTAATTTTTTAAATGTTCAAAAAGATGGATAAATTAATGATAAAATTTATCAACAAAAGATAAATTAATGATAAAATTTATCAACAAGAGATAAATTAATGCTGTTTGAATTTGAACAAATTATTTTGATTTTTTTTTTGTTAGTTATTTGGCTTATGTTAAAAAAAAATTATTTCTCTTAAGTAATTTAATGGACAAGAATTCAAATTAATATTTCGAATTAATTAATTAAGTATATTATATAACTTTTCGTAATTTTTTATAAATATTATTATCAAATTTTTTTTTGTTGCTTTTTTAGTAATAGCACTTGGTATATGATATAGTGATGATAAATTTAATATTAATGCTTTATTATTTCTTATTTGCTAACAATATTAATTAGTAACAATAATAGTAATGATAATAATTAATAATAATATTAATAATAATTGATAATAATAATGATAATAATAATAATTAACAATGACAATAATTAATAACAACAATTAGCGATAATAATAATTTGATAATGATGTAATAATAACAATATTAATAATAATAATCATTAATTAAAAAGTTAGTTCAAATTTAAATTTACAAAATTTAGCAGTTCGATTTGATGTAAATTCATGATAAGAAAATGCTGAAATATTTTATATTTTTCAGTTCGTTTGATAAATGAATTATCAGTGATAGTGATGACATATCAATTAATTAATTACAAAGAAATAATGCAATCAATCAGTCAATCATGATCATTTCGTGCTATATTTTTTAATCATTTTTAAATTCTTCACATGTTATCACATATTATTCAATAAATGTTATAGCGAAATTTAAACTGTAATAATTCTGATTATTAAATTTTGAAATTTAGCTAATTTATAATACTACAAAGATAATATAATATCAACTTGGCCCAAAATTCCCTATAACTTGGCTTACATTTTTTTTTTTTGGCTTATCATCATTGAATACAGTGTAAATAGTCTAATTTGTTTTAACAAATAGGATATGATCTAAATTTGAATTTATATGAGCTATGTAACGAAAAAGATCATATCATAGATAAAAAATGATAAAATTGATAGCAAATTTTTTTTAGAAATATTCAAAAATACTTTTAGTCGCATTCTTTTTTTGTTTTAATCTTATAAAGCATTCTTTTTTCTTTGAAAATAATACTTATAAACGAACTTTATTAAATTAATTTATGACAAGTGGAAGGAAAAAAGGATTGATAAGTTAGCAAAATATTTCGTAATTAAATGAAATGATATGAAATTATCAATGACAGTTAAAATTTATTGATAAGTTTATCTTTGTTGTAAACAAATGAATTCAATGATAGCTGATTGTGCCATTTTAAGTAAACATTCATGGTGATACAGATAATTTGAAATTTAAATCTTTGAAAGGAAAATTATTGAATTCACAAAAAGTATGTAAATAATATGTTTGTGTGTGTATGTTTATGTATATGCATGTGTATCTGTATGTGTGTATGTGTGTGTGTGTGTGTATTTATGTATGTATGTGTTTGTGTATGTTAGTTGATTGTGCCATTTTAAGTAAACATTCTTGGTGACACAGATAATTTGAAATTTAAATCTTTGAAAGGAAAATTTTTGAATTCACAAAAAGCACCTAAATATGTTTATGTGTTTGTATGCTTGTGTGTGTATGTATGTATGTATGTATGTGTGTGTCTGTCTATGTATGTATGGGTTTGTGTAGTATGTTGGTCGATTGTGCCATTTTGAGTAGACATTGTCGGAAACATGAGATAATTTGAAATGAAATCTAAAGCTTTCAAAGGAATATTTTTGAATTCAAAAAAAGTATGTAAATATGTTTGTCTGTGTTCTGTTTGTGTGTGTATGTTTGTATGTGTGCATGTCTGTGTGTATGTATGTGTGTGTTTATGTATGTATGTATTGTGTATGTTAGTTGATTGTGCCATTTTAAGTAAACACTGTTAGGGATGGATAATTTGAAATTTAAAGCTTACAAAGGAATATTTTTGAATTCAAAAAAAGTATGTAAATATGTTTGAGCGTGTATGTTCGTATGTGTGTGTGTGTGTGTGTGTGTGTGTGTGTGTGTGTGTGTGTGTGTGTGTGTGTGTGTGTGTGTGTGTGTGTGTGTATGTATGGTAATTTATATTTGATGAATTGTAATTTCCGTAATAAAAATAAAATTCTTTTTTACATTTCTAATTTGCCAAGAATAACATGATAAAAGTTGAAATTATCAGTTGACATTATCAAAGTTAGTAAAATCACTGAAATGATAACATTTAAACTGATCACTCTAAAAACAAATAATCAATTAAACAAAATATTTTTATGAAATTTAATTAATAAATTACTTAAATTTGATAAAATGAATTGTGAGGATTGTTTAATATAATTGCAACATTAATATATGATATGATATAGATAGATCATTTAAATGATAAATTTTATGATAAGCAAATTTAATATAATTTAAAATACTCTAAAGAAAAGGAGAAAATTTCAGGTTTGTGAAATGCTTCAAAATCATTTAAATCAATGTATTACGGCAGCTCGGACAAAATGTTCGAATGGATATTTAGGCGAGATGACGGACGAAAATACGGGAAAAACTTATCATCAAGAGCAGCATGATAATTCAAATTATCATTCTACTGTATTGAGCAGTAGTAGTGATATGTTAACAAAATCATCTAATAATAATAATGAAATTTTGAATTATCCACTTGAATCTAATGGTCAATTGAAAACTGTTAATTGATTTTATTATTCGAAAAGTTTTAATATTATATTTCTTCATAAAATAAAATAATCTTTTTCTCATAATTTGATGATAATCAATGAATGATTGTCAGTTGATTATCATTTAATGATCAATGAATGATTGTCAACTGATTATCATTTAATGATTAATTTTGAATTAATTTTATTAAATTAATGTTTTTGATAATCTGCTTTTTTTTTGATAATTTAATTTATCGTCATTAATCTTTTTCTTATACTTTTCTTGCATGATCAGTGAATGATTTTCAATTGATTATCATTTAATGATCTATTAATTAATCGTATTAAATTAATGAATTAAATAATCATATCAAATTTTTGATAATTTAATTTATCGTATATCATACACTTACATTTATTTCATTGACGATAACAAAATTGTTTACTAAACTTAAGAAAACTTCCTCATACCTGTATGATTCAATTTTTCTCTCAAATTATTCATTTCAGATATTACTTAAATTTAGTATTATTTGATTTTTCATTCGTTCTTTACAGTAACAATATATCATACAGTATGATATGAGTTATGGTATGAGTAAGTAATTTTTGAATTTAACGAAAATTAATTTAACTATCATCGCAATGCAATAAGATAGAATTTATTAAAAGCGCAATTGAAATAAAAGAATTACGTAAAAAGCGCAATTGGAATAAGAAAGATATTAACGAAAAATGTAATTGGAAAAAAACAAAATTAAGAAAAAGTAAAATTAGAATGATAAGATTAGTGATAATTAATCGATAGGACTAGTGATAATTAACCGTTGAAAAGTAATTAGATTGGGAAAATAAACAAATATTAATTATAAAAAAAAAATAGCGATAATTAAGGGTTATTTGTAATTGATGCATTTTTTAATTTTTTTTTTTGAAAATCTATTTGTTTTTTATTGATTGAACGAATGATTAAAAATGATAATTTTGAATGTTTGCGATTCATACAGAATAGAATTGATAATAATTTTTGATAAATTTCAGTGATATATTTTCATCAATAAAATAAAAATTTTATTTCTAGCGATAATTAAAGATGATTTGTAATTGATTGCTTGATCATTCATATTTATTTATATGCTTTTTTTCGTTTTAGAATTTAAGAGATTAATTATTAATTTAATGATTACTGAAGTATGACTAATATTTTGTATATGATTGTAATTTGATTAATATAGTATATATTAATGTATGTTTGATCAGGAAATTTTTTTAATTAATAAAATTAATTATTCCATTTTTGATTTATTTTAATTTTTAATGCTTCGTTTATTGATTAATTCATTTCATTTCATTTTTTCAAGTATGACGATTTATCGATGTAACAATTTCAGTTCATTTTCCAATGATAATATAATTGATTACGTCTGGAATTCATTCCATAAAAGATTTGATTACCGGAATGTTTCTATAAAAAATTGATTAGCGGACTTCTCTACCTGAAAGATCCGATAATCGGAATATTTTTCTTAATAGAATCAGTCACCGGAATTCTTTCCATAATATATTTAGTCCATATTTAGTTTATTTCTAGCGATAATTAAAGATGATTTGTAATTGATTGCTTGATCATTCATATTTATTTATTCATACAGAATCAACTTGTTTCTTGATAATATCCTTGTATTTTTCCTTATCATTATCAGCAAAAAAAATATCTTTTTCAATAAGATCGATGGGAAAAGTTTACAAGATATAACGAGAAATTCAGTGGAGTCTTATCATTCTTAAGTTCGAAAAAATTGATAAAATTTGATATCTAGAATTTTTATACAGTTAATCAATCAGTGATTACAATAAGGAAAAATGACTGATATGATTTTGATAAAATATAATCAATTTTAGGAATAAAAAATTTTTTTTTTCGATTTTTTCTCTGTAATTGCTAGAGAAATCGAATATTTTTTCATTTAATTCTTCTCTTAACAAATTATTACTTACTAAATAAATATACATATGAAAAATAAATATAAATAATAAATAAATAAATATCAATAAATATAAATAATAAATAAACAAATATCAATAAACATAAATATAAATAATAAATAAATAAATATCGATAAACATAAATGATAAATAAATAAATATCAGTAAACTATTTAATTTTCTTTTTGTTTAAATAATATACAAATTTTCTCTTATCAATTAACATTTGATTAATGTGTAAAATAGTAAAATTTCAAGTTCTCGCATTTTTATTCGAATTTTGTTTCTATCGGCTCTTTTTATGAAATCATCAATTTCGGTTAAAGAAAAGAAAAAAAGACTGATTAGATGGATTGATAACATCATCACAAGATGATAGAACAAAAACGCAAAATAGGAAAAAGATAAGACAGATGTCAAACTATCAGAAACTTATTAGATAACCAGCGGAAGAGTTAAGGTAAAAGAATATGACAGTTGACCTTTTGATAGGGTAAATAAACCATCTGTTGAAAGTCTTTGTAGCTGACCAACTGACCATTTATTTGCTATGTCACACGGTAATAAATGAATGAGGGAAGTTCTGATATTTTGATTAATAGAAATAGGTAGAGAGAAAGAAAGACAGAGGGAGAGAGAGAGAGGGAGGGAGAGAGAGATGAAAATTTTATTTGCAAATTTATTAAATCTAAATTTAATTCAAAAAAAAAAAGATTCAAAATTCTTTTTTTCTCTCCATTTTTCTTTCATTCATTTCTATTTTTACATTTCTCTGCTATTGATATAATGATAATATGATATTTATATCAGTTTTACATTTCTAAATAACATATTCAAAAAATATTTTAAATTTTTTTAAAAAATTTAAAACTAGATGATATTGCAGTGGTCAAGTAATTTACAAATAAATTATTGAAATATTTGATTTGAAATTTATCATGGTTTATCATGATTTTTTAAATTATTTCATCTAATCAATATCTGAATGGAATAAATTTGAATTTGAATTCAAGATGAATGGAAGAGCAACATGGTTTATCAGGTAATTTATCAGATGGTTTATCAGATGTTTTGAATTATTGCTTTCGATAGATGCATCATAATTTAAATTTTCATCAAGCATTTAAATTGAAGCTTTTTTTCTTTTATATTTTTAAAATTTTTCAAATCTTTCTAATTATTCGTGAAGATATTCATGAGGGGGAATGAATAAATATATATTTTTATTTTTTATCAACATATTATCATACATCATATCACTGTATTAATTAAATTATCTTAATGAAATCATATATCATATCACTGTATTAATTAAATTATCTTAATAAAACTATCAAAATTTAAATTTGTGGTAAAAAGTAGGCATATATAATTTATGGCATTTGCAAAGAATATATCATTGATAACTGATATATTATCCTAAATTTATTACTGTTTAATTCTATCCGAATTATGATAATATATGGAAAATTTTAATAAAAATTTCTTTGCAAATATAATAAATTGGAAAATTATTTGATATAAAAATTCTTATTTTCTCGAAAATACTTCAAAATTGCATTCAAAATTAGAGGAAAATTAAAATTAAAAAAATTTGAGAATCGAAAATATTTTAAAAATTTATTGTTGATCATCTTGATATCATACTTGTTATTGATAACAAACTGTTGATATCATTCGATATTTTAGTAATTGTAAATTATCATAGCTGTAAAAGTGATACTGCATGATAAATTGAATACTTATTTTAGACAATTGCATTAATTTTTGAATGAAATTGTAGTAATATTTCGTTCGTTCAATTAGTTATATTCTAGTTTATCAGTTTAATCTGTTTTTTATCATTTTATCAAAACTATTAGATTTCTACGAAAATTATTGTCCAAAAATCTTATTATTTGAGTGAATTTAAATCACTTTCCTCTTTATGTATTAACTTATTAATTGCATTTTGCCATCAAAATAAAATGATAAAAATTGAATGACAATTTTTTTTCTTTTGAAAAGGAAATATATCTATCAACTGATAAGTTTATTTATTGATCCAATTGCAGAAATTATCATAGATGAACAATTCTAGAATATTCGAATAGAAAATTATAATTTATTCTTAGCAATCTATCGCATATTTATTATTTTGCATAAATAGAAAAGTTTATGTATAATTTTCTCCAAATTTATTTTATCAATTTGCATAGTAAATTCAACTTCCTTTTAAAAATTTATTAATTTCGATGCTTGCCATCGCATAATTCCAATAAATATTTCAAAACAAAAAAGTGAAAAAGAAAATAAATAATTCACTTCGATAAATACACACAAAAATGTATGTCATTTATTGTTCTATTAAAAGCTTATCAGTTAATGATAATTACAATTATCACTGAACAAATCATTTCCGATATTTAAGTGATGGTAATGATTAATCATTTGTTATTCTGCTAAAAGCTTATCAATTGATGATAATTATAATTATCACTCAGCTGATCAATTACAATTATCAACCATAAAATCAATTTCGGTATTTAAGTGACGGTAATGATTATTAATTATAAATTGATGATATATTATAATTATCATTCAACAATTCAGGTGTTTAAGTAATGGTAATGATTACGTTAACTTAGGCTAAAAAAATGATTGATAATTATTGATTATATTTATTAACATAACGATAATTCCAACAATTTTTAATATATATGTATATATTAGCTGCTAGATAAATTTTTGAATTTATAATCTTATCAATGATTATTACCAAAGTACTGTACTAAATAAAAGAATTTTTAATCTTATCAGTGATTATTGCTAAAATTCAATTTCCATTACAAGATTCATTCATAATTTGTTATAAATTATAAGCTTTTTTTTTGCATTCGTAATTTTAGAGGCCTCCCAAATCTGATTTCAGACAGAAATCATTTATGTGCCTTTTTCAATTCTATCCTACAGTAATTATGTAAATCATTTCTTGTTTTTAAGTTTTTAATTTTCATATCAATAATATGACAAACTTATGCAATAAAAATGAGAAAAGCGGAAAATGAAAAAATTTTATCGAATCCAACTTTTTAATTTTAACTTTTTATTTCATCCATTATATATATATAATGGAAATTTTTAATTGCTTTTGAACTTATCATAATCTTAAAATTTGAACTGATATAAGTATGATATTTTGAACTATCTTACATTTAATCAAATATCAATAAGATTTATCATTACATAGCATATATATATATACATATATTTGAAGCCAATTAAAAAATGGACTAGCAATTGGAAAATTTTGAAATCTAAAAGCGAATAATATTACGAAATATTCGGGATTCTCGATCATGTGATTGTTTGACTTCGTTTCAATGGAATATTTTGTGCTGCGGTATCGGAATTATCTTTCTTATCAATTTCAACTTTCTCATTGTCTTTGTTTTTGGATTCTTCGTCTTTCCTAAAAAGTGGAATATTTAATTAATATATATCAAATATTTGATATTTAATTTGCTGCAAATTTAGATTCCATTATTTGATTAAATTTGTATTAATTAAACTGTAATTCTTCTAATGAAATAAAAAATATCAACAGATAAAAATGATGATATCATGATTAAAAGTTTTAATGATTAAGAATATTTTCTACTCTTAATTCAAATGCAACGAATATTTTTATCACAATTTAGAAGCAACAACTTGTTATTGTTATTGTTATCATTACTATCACTGTTACTATTACTACAACATTTTCTCGAGAGTATCAAATTAATAACGAGAAATATTATTTGATTTAAATCTAGAAATAAACATTAGTCAATTGGACTCGATTGAACAAAATGTTTGTTTGACTAATATTTGAAAATTTTTCATAAATTATAACAAATACCGAGTGAAAAAGGTTGAAAAGCGAGAATGAATAAAGCAAAAGATAAGAAAGAGTGATATGAAATATTTTTATAAAATTGCTGATAATATTTTGCATTGATAAATTTGGTGATTAAATGAAAAAAGCTATTTGTAAAATTCTATAATAGTACTTCTCATAGTCATAACAAAAATTCATTATATCAATTATCAATAATAATGATATGAGGAAAGACGATTCACGTGAAATTTGTTCAAAAATAATGAATAATTTATTTTAAATTTAAAATTGATTATGATAAATAAATTGCTAAAAACTAAAAAATATTTTGCTTAATTCATATTTCTCATTGTTTATAAAGTTTAATTATTTTCCTATTAAGCTCTAATAATTGCATATTTCTAAAGTTAGTCAAAAAAATTAAATTTCTGCTAACCTGGAAACTTTTGGTATATAATGTTATTTTCTAAATAAAACTTGAATACATAAATAAAACTTGAATACATAAATAAAACTTGAATACACAAATAAAGTCAAATGATGATTGAAATATAAAGCCAAAAAATAATAATTTATTCTAAATCTTAGAAAAAATAAATTAAATAATATATATATATATATATATATATGTATTTCCTGAGAAATACAAAGTGATAATAAAATATTAATAAATTGATTTTACAAAATTGATAAATTGATTTTACAAAATTGATAAATTGATTTTGCAAGACTGATAAAACAAAAATTAGCAACCTTAAATCACTTTCATCAAATGTCGTTGACCAACGATGATTATTTCTAGTAAATGTGACAACTCGACGAAGTTTAGGTTTTACCTCTGGCATCAAGGTAAAGGTGAAATACAATTGTGCTGATCCTGCTAATTGCAATAATAACAATAATATAATTAAATATTTTTTAAAATTAAATTTTTTAATCAACGAATTGAAAATAATAGGGATAATTAATTGAAATAGAGAAAAAAAGAAAAAAGAATGAACACTTAATAATTAATTAAATTATGATATAAAATTAAAACAAATATTATTCGAAGACTTATTAAATTAGTCCTTTGCAGTTTTTAATTTCAAATCTTCTATCATTTGATAAAAATATTTGTTAACTTATTTATTTTAGAATTAATTAAAATTATTATTTCAAATTAATATATCTAGAATTATAAAATGATTATTTCAAATTAATATATACGTTATATATATGATATTTATTATATTATTTATACATTTTCTGATGAAAAACATGACATATTATTGATTATGTATTTTCTGATAAAAACAATAATTTAAAAAGTATATCAGAAATGATTTTACTAATTAAAAATGAAAATAAATTTAACAAAAATGACAAGATACTATGTAGGAACAATACATATATATGTATATATATATATATATCAATTGAATCGAATATCAATTAATCAATATATATTTAATAAATTATTTTTTGAGTATCATATATCAATAATGTATTTTATATGCATACATCATTTTGAATGATAGATACATAAATAATATAATAATATTCTATAAAATAAAACAAATTTAAATTCAACAACTTTCACTGATTAACTTTAATGATTGTTATAAGCTTTTGCTAAATTCATTTAGTCTTGAGAATAATCTTTTCTCTCTTCAACATTCTCGTTTTTCATCAAGAAAGTTTTTTCCTCTCTCTCTCTCTCTCCCTCCCTCTCTCTCTCTCTTGCTCTTTTCTTATCACTCTCTCTCTCTTCCCTTATCTTTTGCTTTTTTAAATGTATTTTGAAATTTTAGTAAAAATTTTTTGAAATGATAACGAAGCACTAATTTGTTGAAGAAACAGCTGCACTCATTATACTTTGTTATCAAATTGACAGATGCCAGGAAAACATTCTCTTATCATTTTCCATTTTATTTTTATTGTTTCAAGAGAAATGGCTTGAAATATTTCAGTGCCATAAAATAATTCAAAACTTTGATGAAGAAACAAAGAAATGACTTTTTTTTTTAAAAAAAAGAGAGAGAGAATTTATAAAGATATTTGATTCAATCGATATTTCCTATTTTAAGTATAATGTTATTAAATAATAAAATTTAAAAAAAGATATTTCATTCAAATGATCATTTCCTATTTTAAGTATAATATTATTAAATAATAAAATTTAAAAAAAAGATATTTAATTCAATCGATATTATCTATTTTAAATATAATATTATTAAACAATAAAATTTAAAAAAAGATATTTAATTCAAATGATTATTTCCTATTTTAAGTATAAATATTATTAATAATAAAATTTAAAAAAAGATATTTCATTCAAATGATCATTTCCTATTTTAAGTATAATATTATTAAATAATAAAATTTAAAAAAAAGATTATTAATTCAATCGATATTATCTATTTTAAATATAATATTATTAAACAATAAAATTTAAAAAAAGATATTTAATTCAAATGATTATTTCCTATTTTAAGTATAAATATTATTAAATAATAAAATTTAAAAAAAGATATTTCATTCAAATGATCATTTCCTATTTTAAGTATAATATTATTAAATAATAAAATTTAAAAAAAGATATTTAATTCAATCGATATTATCTATTTTAAATATAATATTATTAAACAATAAAATTTAAAAAAAGATATTTAATTCAAATGATTATTTCCTATTTTAAGTATAAATATTATTAAATAATAAAATTTAAAAAAAGATATTTCATTCAAATGATCATTTCCTATTTTAAGTATAATATTATTAAATAATAAAATTTAAAAAAAGATATTTAATTCAATCGATATTATCTATTTTAAATATAATATTATTAAACAATAAAATTTAAAAAAAGATATTTAATTCAAATGATTATTTCCTATTTTAAGTATAAATATTATTAAATAATAAAATTTAAAAAAAGATATTTCATTCAAATGATCATTTCCTATTTTAAGTATAATATTATTAAATAATAAAATTTAAAAAAAGATATTTAATTCAATCGATATTATCTATTTTAAATATAATATTATTAAACAATAAAATTTAAAAAAAGATATTTAATTCAAATGATTATTTCCTATTTTAAGTATAAATATTATTAAATAATAAAATTTAAAAAAAGATATTTCATTCAAATGATCATTTCCTATTTTAAGTATAATATTATTAAATAATAAAATTTAAAAAAAGATATTTAATTCAATCGATATTATCTATTTTAAATATAATATTATTAAACAATAAAATTTAAAAAAAGATATTTAATTCAAATGATTATTTCCTATTTTAAGTATAAATATTATTAAATAATAAAATTTAAAAAAGATATTTCATTCAAATGACCATTTCCTATTTTAAGTATAATATTATTAAATAATAAAATTTAAAAAAAGATATTTAATTCAATCGATATTATCTATTTTAAGTATAATATTATTAAATAATAAAATTTAAAAAAAGATATTTAATTCAAATGATCATTTCCTATTTTAAGTATAAATATTATTAAATAATAAAATTTAAAAAAAGATATTTCATTCAAATGATCATTTCCTATTTTAAGTATAAATATTATTAAATAATAAAATTTAAAAAAAAGATATTTGATTCAATCGGTATTTCCTATTTTAAGTACAAATATTGTCAAATAAAAAAATGAAAAAATGAAATACAATAAAAAATTTTTTTTATAAATTTTAAAATTATATTATTTGTATAATTCGAGAAAAACAAATCGATGGAAATTTAATAATAAATAAACAAATAAATAAATTGAATGCAAAGTAAATTTATTTGCCTGAAAAAGATAATAAAATAAGTATTAATAATGTAATTCATATTTTGATTAAAATTAAATATTCCATTTCATTTTGTAATATATAATTAAATAATAGCTAAATGAAAAATATATAATATGGAATACATATACATTTCTATTAAAAGTTTAAATGATATTACCATTTTAAATAGTGATAATTTATAAAATTGTGATGTTAAATGATATTAACAATTTTGAAATACTGATAATTATAAGATTGCAGTGTTAAATGATAGTACCAATTTGCAAATGGTGATAATTTATAAGATTGCAGTGTTAAATGATATTATCAATTTGCAAATAGTGATAATTTATAAGATTGCAATGTTAAATGATATTATCAATTTCCAAATAGTGATAATTTATAAGATTGCGATGTTAATTTAATTTTAAGATATGTAATTGAAATATGGTTGAAATAATGTTTGTTTCACTAAAATTTAGGAGAAGAAATAAACAATCGAAGAACATATGTAAAATAAAACTTTAAGACTTAAAAAAAAAGAAAAAATGATTAACTAAGATCACTGATGTAATGATATATATATATAAAATAAACGATGAAAGAAATAAACAAAATGATAAGATTTTAAATAATTTTTTTTCAACTTAAAAAAATTAGATATTTTTTCGAGACTTGAGCCAATATCAAATATGATTTAGTGATAATAGTTTAACTTTATCAAGATATAATAGATAACATGTTTAGAAAGTTTTAAATGTGCCAAAAAAAGAAACGATATTATGATAAGCTTTAGTAAATATTTAAAATTATTTTAATCATTGAAATTTAATTAATTACTTGAATGAAGGCTTTAAAAATTAGCAAGGAATATTTACTGTCTAGATAAAAATTAGCAGTTAAATTTAATTTAGGATAAGGGAGAAATGATTGATATCACTTATTAACATTTTAAGAAATGATTCAAATTAATTGGACTTATAAATTGATAACGAATTGGGTGATTAATTTGTAATTATTAAAGTTTAACTATTATCACTAATATTAAATGCTAATCATGCAAAAATTGATATTTTAGACTCTATTGAAATTACGCGATCGAATTAATTGATAATTGATTGATTAGATTATTCAGCGTAATTAATTTATTAAATTATTTTGTGTAACGTTAATTATGCAAAAATTAATACTTTGGCGTCTATTGAAATTATTTGACGTAATTTATCCATAAGATTGCTCTGTATAATTAACTGATTAAACTATTCCGCGTAATTAACTGATTAAATTATTCTGCGTAATTAACTGATTAAGTTATTCCGCGTAATTAATCAACTAAATTATTCCGCGTAATTAATCAATTAAATTATTCCGCGTAATTAATCAATTAAATTATTCTATGCAATTAATTTCGTTAAATAATTAAGCGTAATTAATCAACGTTTACTCAAACAATAATTGGATTTTTTTTTCTAAGAAAGAAAAAAAAAACGTTTGCCAAATGAAAATATTTGAATGTTTCATTTGTATGTTTGTAATAGACAATGAAAAATTTTTAAGAAATTCAAAGTACATTCTTTTCTAACTTTTTTTTTTCTAATTTTTTCAAAAAAAGAGAGAGAGAGAGAGAGGGAGAGAGAGAGGGAAGAATTTGAAAGCATAAATTGTCGCATGCAAAAAGAAGACAAAGATTTTTAAAAATTTTTTGCTTTCTTTTTTTTTTAAATTTTTCACTCTTTCTGGCAAAAAAAAAAGAAAGAAGAGAGGAGAGAGAAAGAGAGAAAGAAAAATTCTTCGAAACATTTAAGTGCTATCAAGTATTTGATAATTATTAGCAATCTCATCGACTATTCGTCTTTTTTTTCTTTTGCCATTTCAAATTTTTGAAACAATTCTATTTTTTTAACTAATCAAAACTTGTACTTCTAAGAAAGAGAGAGAGAGAGAAAGGGAGAGAGAGAAAAAATAATTTTTTTAGATGAAAATTGTAAAAGTGTAAAATATCGAGAATGAGAAAATTTCTCTGTCTTTTTTTTGATATTATTTGATAGCAAATTTAGTAAAATTAGCAACAGTTATT
Organism: Dirofilaria repens; assembly: GCA_008729115.1. Classification (NCBI taxonomy): domain Eukaryota; kingdom Metazoa; phylum Nematoda; class Chromadorea; order Rhabditida; family Onchocercidae; genus Dirofilaria; species Dirofilaria repens. Next base: position 195,388 of record SNRZ01000088.1, read on the forward strand.
ATTTATTATGTTAATTTAAAAAATGAAAATGGAAATAAAAGAATGAAAATATTTAATTTAAAAAAAGAATAAGATAGAAGTTGTTATATAAAATAAATATGTAATTGTAAAATTAGTGGAAAAAATTAAAAGATAAGATGATAAAATCAGTGGAAAAAATTAAAAAGATAAGATGATAAATTAGTGGAAAAATTAAAAGATAAGATGATAAAATTAGTGGAAAAAATTAAAAGATAAGATGATAAAATCAGTGGAAAAAATTAAAAGATAAGATGATAAATTAGTGGAAAAAATTAAAAGATAAGATGATAAAATTAGTGGAAAAAATTAAAAGATAAGATGATAAAATCAGTGGAAAAAATTAAAAAGATAAGATGATAAATTAGTGGAAAAAATTAAAAGATAAGATGATAAAATTAGTGGAAAAAATTAAAAGATAAGAAGAACGATTTATCAAATTTAATAAATTATCTTTTTTTTTCGTTTAATAAAATCGAAATTCATTTCTTAATTATTGATATGTAAAAATTTGATTCATCCGAACAAAAAAAAAATTTAATTTAAATCACATTTCTTGTTAAATTTTCACAACTTTTTATAGGACCAAATTTTATGAAAGAAATAGAATTGTTATATTATATCGAATAAATAAATAAATAAACAAGCAAATTTTATTGACGAATGTTTTAGTTATATTTTTTTTTCAAAATATCAAAATATTTTAGATGAATATTACAGTAGGCATAAAACTGCCTACGGTAATCGCTTACCGTATTACGGAAAAGTATTATTTTTTAAATCGTAAAAATAAATTGAAATTAAAAAGTTTAAAAAAATTTTGTCCTTAAATTATTTGTTAAATAAAAACAAAATATTATAAATAAGTATAATTATTCGTACAAATATAATGTTCATAACGCTATATTATACATCAATTAGTAATAACTTAACTTATTTTTAATATATGGATGGAATATTTGCTAATTGATAAAGATAATTGAATATCGATGGAATTAAAAAATGATTATGATTCATCGTACTTATCAATGATTAACTAATTATCATTTTTTTTTTTTTTATAATTAAATATTTACAAATTGCTACTGCAATATTCAAAATTGGATGATTTATATTTTTCGTAATCTGCCAATATTATTTTACCCAATAAATAAATATATTTCTTCCTTTTTAATTATTTCAATTATCGATTTAAAAATTGTTAAAATTTCAAATTGAAAAAAATTTTTCACCGTTTATTAACAGTTTATCAAATATTAATAATCCAAATCAATTTTAAAAAATGTAAATGAATGTTAAGAAATTATTCATATTTATATTAGTGATTAAATTCCTTCGATTTCTTCAATTATCATTAATTGAAGATATCTTTAGATCATATCTCTAGCTAGTTATATTTCCCTTATTTTTCTACATAAATTTTTAATTTTCCTCAAATATATTATGATTTTTTTTTTCAACAAACTGATAAGATTTAATTTCAATAATGTTGAAACTATATCGTATTATATTAGTAATTTGTTAAAATTAAAGCCAAATTCGATCAAATTCAAAAACTAAATAGAATTAGAAAATAAAATCAAATAAAAAATTTGAACTAATACGAAATGATAATGTGTTCGTTACTTGGCTTATTATAAATAATAAATAATGAAGGCAAAATTCATGATTCTACGGTAGAATGATAATAACTGATATTGGGGAATTCGTGATATCATAGGAAAAAGGAATGATAAATAATCATTCATATCAAATAATTTTTTATTATCACTATAAAAATAAATATGTTAATAATTTTGTTTGATTGATTGAAATAATCAAATATCCCATTCCAATATTTCAAAGCAATTATCTTTCTGTTATATTCCAATTTTTTATCGGATTAAATGCATCGAAATCAATAACTTGAATCATTAAAAATATTAAATTATTAATTGAATGCATCGTTAGTAGTATTAAATTATTAATTGAATGTATTCGAAATGAATAACTCAAATTAGTACCAATATTAAATTATTGCATTAGTTTCATATTTATTTTTCTTTGTTATATAAAGCAAATTTCCTCATTTTCTCTTGGAATAATTGAATTGTAATATTTATTAATTAAAATGATTCATTCATTATCAAGTTTATTTAGTTTTATTATCAATAATTTTATCTCAATATTACTATTAGAAGAGATATGATAATTCAAAAATAATAAATTACTGATAAACTAATTTTTAATATTTATTCGTCAAATAGTTATCGTTTCTTACTTTTCAATTCTTCAACTTTTTTTTCTATAAATTTCTCATGATATTTCTAGTGATAACGAATGATATGAGTGAATAATGTAAATGCAAAATCATGTTAAAGAAGATGAAAGAAGACGAATACTCTCATCTTAACAGTTGATAATGATAATTATTATTTAGTAATTCATTATTCATTTGTCTGTTTTTCATTTCTGATTTGAAAAATTTTATGAAGTCAATGATTATTTTGTTACTTTTATTTCTTTGATATCTATATATATATATATATATATCATGTCTTGCTCTATTTGATATAAATTTTAAAAAATATTTATCAAATAATCAGTTTATCAGTTCATTTTTTTTGTTTTATTTTTCATTTCTTTGTCATTTCCATCTTTCAATATTTATTTGTTTAAAATTTTCTATATTTTTTTTTTAAATTATTTGTAAGAAAAAAAAAATGGGACAAGTAAATGAGAAGTAGCCAAGTTTTTTTTTTTTTTTTTTTTTTTAGTTGGCCCATTTTGTGGGGTAAGCAATTAGTGAATAGATTTGCTCTATTTATGAGTAGTTGTACTTTGCTTCATTTTTACATCCAATACTTTACAATGAAATATTTTGTATTTCCTTTTATTTCCTTCCATAAATTAGTACTTTTATTTTTTAATTTATAATTTGAAAAAATAATAAAATTGGAAATTAATAATGGAATGAAATTATTAAAATTATATTATAATTTAAATGTAAATTATATTCTGATATTGATATTTTGATATTTGTAAATTATACAATAATGTAAAAAACATAAACTTCTTTAGATAAGTTAAATTACTACACGAGAATTTTACAGGTATTCAATTTGACAGGTAATATCCAATTAATGTCATTAATAGGAATTTCTTTATGATGCTAGAGAAGAATGTTGCATATTTTATTTTTTTTACATATTTTTGTTATCTCGAGAATTTGCATATTTTATTATCTCGAGATCTGAAAACTATCGTTTAACTTCTCTAGATTTAAAAATTATCATTTAATACTAATCCAAAAAAAAAAAATAACAAATCGTTGAAATTCTTTAGCTTTTTAATAGGACCAAGAAGCAAGAAGATAAATATATTCGAGAATAATGATATTCTCGAATATATAAAAAAAATCAGAGATTGTCAGTATCAACCTATAATTTGAGGAAATTCGAGATAAGCTTACTGTCCATTTGCATAATTAATGAGATGTTTATTAAGGTATAATTATTATTTAAATGGATAGATATATAATTAGATATTAGTCAGTACTGCGAAAGTATATCAGGGAATATGTATAAATTTATTAAAATTATTTATCAAATATTTTTTATGTGGGAAAAAAAAGTTATCAGCAATATTATTATTATTATTATCATATTATTATTATTATTATTATCATTATTGTTATTTTTGTTACTATTATTATGATTATTATTATCATTATTATCAAATTTAAATTTAACAATTTCAAATTAATTATAAGTTAATTAATTGATTGAATTTTTTCATTTAATTATTAATGAGAAATACATAAAATCATAATTTCCGAAAGTTTAGAAATTAAGCAAAAAAATAAGATAGAATTTTTTTTATTTTACATTGTTTATATAGCATGCTCTTCAAATATAATTATTTATTAAAAGCTTAAATTTTTTCCAAATACAATCTTTACCTGATAATAATAATAATGATATTAATGATAATTATGATAATAATAATGGTAATAATAATAATAGCGACATGCACAGTATTAAATAAATATCAATTCCTATTCTTTTTTATGTTATAAACAATGAAAACTATAAACTTTTGCTATCGCTTCTCAGAATATTTCGAATAAAAATAATAATATTTTATATAGGAAATAGAAATATACAGTATCATATAAAGAATATATGCCTACATTTTAATTTCCAATTTATTTCAATTCTAATTTACATTAGCATATTTAGTATCATTTCAGGTTATTGTAGTAATTCAAAAAATACAATTAACGCTTAATTACAAAAATTACAACTACACATTTATTATCAGTTAAACAGATGGAATGAGATAAAAGTTTCTTAGAGTTAAATATTTTAATTGATAAATTAAAATATTATATTCTTATTATTCTTATCACACTAACATATTTAATATCATTACAGACTATATTTTAAAAAAAAACTTTAAAATCGAAAAAATTTTCTCAAAAATTTTAAAATTAAAAAAATTGATTGGAAAAAAAGATAGAATTTCATTCTTTATTATATAAATAAATTTAAATATATAGGCATTTTTTAGAATTGAATTTAACATTTGCATTGAATGCTTGATAAATATAAGTGATTAATCAGTATCAATTAAATATAGGAATTCATTGATATAAATTTAAATACGATTATTAATTAATATTAAGTGTATCTATGAGGAATATATGTGTTAATTAATATGTGTAATCAAGCATATTAATTAATCAATATAAATTAATCATGAATACTAATTATATATATTAATCAGTATAAATTAGATAAAAAACAAGTCAGTAAAATTTCTTTTTATAATTGATTCATATTGACAAACTAATTGCAAATTGGATTATTTTTCTTATCAATTCTTGATAGCAGAAGTTTAGCTGTATATTAAATGATAACTAATTTTACGCATAAATTTTTAAATGTGAATTATTAAATTTGAAATTGATGAAAATAAAAAAGAGAATTAGCAAAAAAAAAAAAATTTTAATTAAAAATATCAATACAATATTTTACAATATATCAGGATTTAATTAAAATCTATGAAAAGATTTGATTCATAGCAATGTTGCTCGATTTTCAATTCACTCCCTTCTTTTTTTCTCCCTCATTTCATTTCATTAAAATGAAACATTTCATTATTTCTTCAATCATTTATTTCAAATAATATATTCTAAATTCGAATAACAAAATTCCATTTTTTTTTATTCGAATTTTGTCAATCTTTTTTTTTTATATTATTTTTTATATTTATATTTTTTTTATTACAATAACAAATATTTGCCAAATAAATATTATTGCTAAATAAGGATAAAATGCAGAAAGGAATAATTATTGAATGAAATTTTTTTGTCTCGAGAAATTTCTCAAGAATACATTTGATTAGTTGATTGATTAGCTTGAATGAATAAAATATTTTATTATTTGCTTGGTTAAATTACGATATGAAGTATTTATATTTTATTGGTTTTAAAATGAAAGCGAAAAAGATTATTTGGCAAATAATTTTTAAATATTTCATCTATGTTAAGCTAATAAATGATTGGTTATTACTTGTTATCAATGGAATATAAATTAGTGGCAATTACTGTATGGATAATTGTTATTTCGAAATTTTAAAATACAATTAGTGTTTTTTTTCTTTTTTGCTTTTATTTTTATATTGAACTTTATGGAAATTGATGTTTGTATTTCAAAAATAACGAAATAATAATAGACGTTTATCATTTCAAAGTTACGGTAGTAAACGAGAAAAAGACGCATCACGGAAAAAGACGTATTTAATTTTAAACATTTACGGAAATAGTGTCTAAACATCACGGAAATAGACGTATTTAATTTTAAACATTTACGGAAGTAGACGTTCGAGCACCACGGTAATAGACGTATTTAATTTTAAAAATTTACGGAAATAGACGTCCGAGCATTACGGTAATAGGCGTTTTAATTTTAAAAATTTACGGAAATAGACGTCCGAGCACTACGGTAATAGACGTATTTAATTTTAAACATTTACGAAAATAGACGTCCGAGCACTACGGTAATAGGCGTATTTAATTTTAAACATTTACGGAAATGAACATTTTATATTAAAAGTTGCAGAATGAAAAGGAAAAAGATGAAGTCATAATTTAAAAAAAATGGCTTAAAATTTTGGAAAATTTCCTAATGCTAACTTTTGAATTATGTATGTTTTGAAATGATTTTGGAATATCTTTTTTTCCTTCACTTTTTTTAAAAACTTTTTATTTCGCATCGTGTCGATAATATTTTAACAATTTCCATCCCATTCACATTTCGTCGTATCGATTAGACTTTTCTAATTTAAAATTTCGAAATATTTAAGTTTTTAAATTTGTCGCACATTTCAAAATATACATCTTCTTTTAAATTATTAATTTCCAATTACCCTAAAGATATTAAAACTTTTAGGCAGAAAAAAAAATGAATTCTTGAAATGAATCTCGAAATAGACGACAAAAGTCAGATGGTTTAAAATAGCATAGTATTTTATTTCAAATATATCTTCTTTTAAATTATTAATTTCCAATTACCCTAACAATATTAAAACTTTTAGGAAGAAAAAAAAAATGAATTCTTGAAATGAATCTCGAAATAGACGACAAAAGTCAGATGGTTTGAAAATAGCATAGTATTTTAAAAAATTTTTTAATTTTTCTCATTTATTTTTCACTCGCTTATTCATCATCATTTTCGGTCCAGGAATGCGAAAAGAGAGAGAGAGATAAAAAAGATAAAAGAGATAAAAGGGAATTTTTCCAAAAGAAAAAATCATGAGAAATTGTCACATAATAAAATGATAAACGCACTGATTAAAAATTAAAAGCTTATCATTTCCAGAAAAAAAAACTTTTTCAAACTTCATTTGCATCAATGAGACATATTGGTGTGTGAACTTTTTATTATTACTCAATTTATTTAAGAAATTATTAAATTCTAAAATTACAACATTGCTTCGTTTTTTTCCTTTTTTTTTTGATAACGAATATATGCACTTTGATAGGAAATTAAATAAAATAACTCAAAATCTGAATTCAATAATTAAATAAAGAATTATTTTAGAATTTCTATTTCATTGAAATTTTAATCAATAATTTAATGTTTTTTGTTGTTTTATTCCCAATTATTCATTTTATTTAAACATTCCATTGCTTACTTATCAACATTTTTATTGATAAGATTAATAACATATATAGAATGATTAATACATATGAAATGATTGATATATATGAGTGATTAACATATATGGAATAGTTAATATATATGAATTGATTAACACATTTGAAATGATAACATATATGAAATATATATGAAATAATTAACATATATGGAATGATTAACATATATGAAATGATTAACATGTATGAAATGATTAGAATATATACTCAGTCGTATAATTAGTGTAAATTTGAATATAACATAAAGAAATTATCAAAAATAATTAATATATAATGATTAAACATATATGAAATAAACATTATATGAACTGATTAACATATATGAACTGATTAACATATATGAAATAATTAACATATATGAAATGATTAACATATATGAACTGATTAACATATATGAAATAATTAACATATATGAAATGATTAAACATACATGAAATGATTAACATATATGAACTGATTAACATATATGAAATAATTAACATATATGAAATGATTAACATATATGAAATGATTAACATATATGAAATGATTAGGATATATAATCAATCATATAATTAATCTAAATTTGAATATAACCTAAAATAAAGAAATAATCAACAATAAATATTCTTCATCTTACCGTTATTTATTGATGCCAAATGTACTCTTAAAAGCATAAAAATGCATATATACTAAAAAGGCTTAAAAGGTTTTAAGGCCCAGCCATTAGAATAATAAAATCTCTTTGCATTGATCCAAAATACTTGAAAACTAATTTGTCATCTTTTTGTGCATATCTGATTATAATTTATATCATATACTTACTTATACATACATACATACATATATTTCTCTAAATGCATAGTTTGTATTTAGAAATATTTGTAAATTTGTTGGCCATTTTTCTTGTCGAGAATTTCATTAAAAATTAATTTCTTCATTTCTTTTTTTTTTTTTGTTTTGTTTTGCAGGATAAAGGAAGATAAACAAATTATATTAATGTAAAAATAAATCGATAATTCTATTCTAGTTTTTCATTTGAAATTAAATTATTGAGTTCCTAAAATATTAAATGTATCACATTTTCTTCATTATTTAAACTTTTCAAGAAAGAAGGGAAGAAAAAAAAAAAGCAGACGATATCGACGAGAAAGCGAAATAAATTTTATTTTTTCTGATACGACGATAAATTATTAATATATCTGTCTACAAATATATCATATTTTATTATTCATTACTAATTATTATTTATTATTATTATTATTATTATTATTATTACTGTTATTATTACTGTTATTATTACTGTAATGATATTTAGTATGCTAGTATTACGATAATTTCTATTTTCCTAAAATACAATTATTTTTCAATATAATTTCTGTTTGCGATAATTGCAAAAAAAATTTTTGCCAAATTTTACATTCAAAATTTGATGATAAATAAATTGGAAAAAGTAATTTAATTCAAATGGCAAAATTGTTCTGCGACATTTTGAAAATTCAATAATTATTTTATGCTATAATTTAAATTTACTTTGGCTTTGGTATTTTTCATTTAACCCAAAGCATATATATTTCCATTTGATTAAATTTATCAATAAATGATGATGATGATTATCAAATGATCAAATGATGATTATCAAATGATCATTATCAAATGAGAAATGTCATTTATACGGGATTGTTTTTGTCGATGCTTTCAACGGAAATATCAATCGAAGAATGATTGTTCAATGGAAGAGCAAAAAACTATTATGAGAAAAAATTTCGAATCATCAAGAGCATTATTTTGTAACGAACAATACAAGTTGTATCGATCTCGAGCAAATTCCGGAAATACATTTTGCGATGCAACAATAACACCAATATCATCACCTTATCATTTACGTAATTGGGAACTTGATCCTAGTACCATATGTAGCGAATCATTCGATCATCATTATGACTTAACTGGGCCAATATTTGATTGCTTTATCACTTCGTCATCTACTCCTTATCACACTGTTAGTTTTTCTTTTCCTTTTTTTTTTTTTACTATTTCAAAAAAAAAAGTTATTTTGAAACTTTTGCGAATTATTCGCTAAATAGTAAATTAAATTAAAATCATAATTAATCATTTTTGATATCAGCATAAACATAAATAGTGAATTAAATTAAAATCATAATTAATCATTTTTATTATCAGTATAAATATTTATGTATATGTATACAACTACGTTAATCACACTATTCATCTTTATTTAATAAATTAATTGATAACCACTGATATCATATTATTAATTGCGAAGAGTAATTAATCACTTGCTATAATCAATTAAGAATGATTGCATCATATCCGTAATTAAATGTAATGTGATTTTTCCAAAAAGAAATTATTTGATTTTTTAGAAATTATTTGATTATTCGACATGATAAATATATTTATCACAATTCTTAGCTTCTCATAAAATTAAGTTGGAAGAAATTTCTATAGCATTAAATGATAAACTTAATGATATTGTTATGCTATCAATAAACAAATCATTTAAGATTTAACAATCAAAAAAAAATTTGACTAAATGGAAAAGATAAGTTTATTGCACACACATATGTTATAAATATGTCTTGCAAATTTCTTCAAGACTTGTTTAACAAATATATTTTATTTAAAATTTATAAAAATTTGTGCGAAAAAAAAAAATTGCAATTTAGTAGAAAATTTATAATTCAAATAATCGATTACATGAAGGCATAATTGTTTCATTCTCGGATATCCTGTAAGTTTACATTTTTTTTTTTTTTTGAAATTTAATTATTTTGAATATGATTAATTATCTAAAAATATTTGTGAATTTTCTAAAATCATTTTTGTAAAAAACGAATAAGCGATATGGGAGAGAGAAAAAAAAAAATTGATAAAAAATTTGGAAGATAAGAAAATTTTAATCATTTCTCGATTTTTTTTTTTTTTCAAAAAAAAAAGCATTTATTTTAAAAGGAATTTCAATGACAAAAAAAAAAAGAAAAAGAATACCGAATATTTGAAATTTATTTCAAAATTAACAAACAAAAAGTTCATGTGTGTTTCTTTTTTTTTTTTTTTTTTTTTTTTAATTAAAAATTATATCATTTCATCATTTTCTTTCCGACAATATAATATATTTTGAAATTGAATTCTATAATTATATTTTAAGTCTTATCACTTTTTTTTTTTTTTTGAATTAATCTTTTATCATTTTAATCATAATTTCAATCATTGAAATATACTTTATTTTTAGTTGAAATTTTTTTGAAGTAAATATTTTCAATCGATCATTGTTAAAATTTCAAAAAAAAAAAAAAGAGAAAAAAAAAAGAGGAGAGAGTGAAAGAAGGGAAAAACAAATTATTTCGATAGCTGTATGCAGACATCATTTTGTCAGGTGTTCTACTTCTTCATTCATTCATTCACTTCCTATTCTCGATGTTTATACAAATTTCGGTCGAGAAATCATTCACTTCCTATTCTCGATGTTTATACAAAACTTTGATCGAATTGAATTGCTTAAAAACTAAACTTTCATTTCTCATCTCTTCTTGCCAAACTAAACGGCTTTCACTTTTCAATCTTAACAACTTTTTTAGAATTTGAAAAAAATAAATAAATAAATAAAATGAATTTTATTTATTTTTTTCCTTCTTTCATAATTTTTTCTTATTGTGCCAAATAATTTTTTTTATCAATATTTAAATTATCTCATTTCTTATCTTTAAACTTTGTTAATATCGTAAAGATAATTCTCGAATATACCATATATCTGAGATTATCATTGAGGGGCTAAAATTCGAGAATTTCACTATCATACATCTTATTCATTGTAAAATACTTTCAGCTTAACTTACAATGATACATATTTAGTGATATAATTATGCTTTAGCTTTTTTTATTTTTTTTTTAATTTTGGATTATGAAATTTCCGCTGAATCAATCATCAAATTCATCTCTACCTAACCATCATCCATCTATCCATCCATCCATCCGTTGATCAATATATCATTTGCGCTATCATTTCCATCATTATGATAATAGATGATTAGTTTACAAAAAAAAAAAAATAATTTTCGATTGCTATCATTTACATATACATTGCTCTTTTCATTTTTCTTTGTTTAAGCGGAAATTTTCATTTTTTCTTTTATTTAAAATAATTCATTCACTTCCTATTCTCGATGTTTATACAAACTTTGGCCGAGAAATCACTCACTTCCTGTTCTCGACGTTTATACAAAACTTCGATCGAATTGAATTGCTAAAAACTAAATTTTTCTTTTCTCATCTTTTTTGCTAAACTTTTTTTTTTCTTTGAATCTATTGAAATTTTATAAAAAAGTACAACATTTTACTCACAAATAATTGCCAAGTTTTTACAATTGTTTCATTCAATTCAAATAATTTATTACTTTTAAACTTTATTCTTTTATCATTTCAAAATTATTTCATGATTAGATGTAATTTTTGATAAATAAATTCATTTAACTTATTTGATTTTTAATTTATGGAAAAATATCGATTACCGCATTTTTATATAAACAATAAATATTCATTTTTTTTTTTTTAAATGAATAAATTTCACATTCTTCTTCTCGAGAATCACAAGTGATAACAACTTCGATATTTTCAATGCCCTTATCACTAACTTTGCTAAGATCAGCAATTGTATCAAAGATATAATCTATTACCAAAGGTATAATCTAGATGATCTACAACAATTCCTTGATCACAAACTGCAACTTTATGTGCTTGAATGAATATATATTTGCTAATACAATAATATTATTTTATTATATTTTTTTTTTCATTTTCAACAATACTTTACTTCTTTTTCAATTGAATCATTCCTCCCGGAATTTTATCTTTGATATAATCAATTTACCTTTGATATAATCACTGTTTTATCCTGAATAATGTAAATTAAATATCGATTTATTCTCGACTATAATATTAGAAGAAAATTTAAATTTAAAAAAAGAAGAGTCCCCTCTCGATTCGCAACACATCAGTCTGTTAGTTTAAATTCCAATCGAAGCTATATTTAAAAAGCTTCAACAATGAGAATCATCGGCTAATTTCGATTTGATGCCATTTTGAAATGGATAATAGTCAAATGCACGACATTCATTGATACATCCACACATCTATACACACACAAACACAGACATACACACATACACATACACACATACATCAATATACATCCCATATAGACATGCACACACACATACATCCACACGGATACCAACGTACATATATATATATATTCAAATAGACACCCACGTGCATATATTCATGAAGACACCACACACATATACTCCTACAGACATTCACGCACATATATTAATACAGACACCACATACATGTATTCATACAGAGACCCACGCACATGTATCTATGAAGACATCACGCACATACATCTATGAAAACATTCATGCAGACACCCATGCCCATATTCCTATGCAGACACCCACGCACATATTCCTATGCAGACACCCACGCACATATTCCTATGCAGACACCCACGCACATATTTCCATGCAGACACCCACGCACACACATATATATATGTATATGCATAATAATAAAGAAAGAATATATTGATAAATCAACGAACGTCTTTGTTCTTCCTAATTCACATCGATCTATCTATCCATCTGTCAATCTATCTATCTAACAATAATGACGCGGCAGTAGCAGAAGCTTCATGTAGAAATCTTCGTCATTGATATATATTTATCATCTAACATTTATCAATCATTATTATCATCTATCGATTAATTAGTTTTAATGATAGTATATGAATCATTATTTAATTCCTTTATCATCTCTTCAATTTGTAATTCTTATTTCTAGCTATGTAATAAAATTTAGCAATCAAATTTATTTGTTAAATTCAATAATCTGATCAATCAATAACTTTTAAATTTAACAATAAACTTATTTTTGGATATTTAAATTTAATAATTTATTTAGTCGTTTATTATTTCGAATTATTGATTTCATTCGATCATTTCAATTAGGCATATGTAGTAGGGAAATTAATTATAATTGTGTAATTAGTGCTAATAAAATTTGTTTGGAAAATATTGCTTTATCTATAAATATCCAATGATTACAATATTGTTAATCATATCTTTTTTTTTAATTAGATGTAAGGTAATATATTAAAATTTTATCATATCTGATTTATCGATACATTGCCTGATCATATTAGGATATTTTGCCCATAACGATGAAAATATTTCTCAGACAAATCATGATATTTTATCATAAGGATAGAAATATTTCTCGAGAATATTAGGATATTTTGTCCATAATAATCGAAATACTTCTCAATAATTAATCGTAAAATGAGGATGGTACAATTTCAGGTTGATGCTAATAATTTTATATCACATATTTACATGGATGAGTTAAAAGAGCTAGTGTTGAATATTGTTACCGAAGTATTTACATTAATTCAGTTAATCTTTATTTGTTTTAATTTTAATCAATCATTTTGTTAATTATTTGTTATTTTATTCTAATTTTCTTGTTCCAATTTCTTTTTTTTTCATTTTTTATCGGTCATAAATTTACTAAATTTTTCACTTTCTCGTACTATATAATACTGAAAAAATAATAGATAGACTTGCTGTATTTTACAATGAATATTCATAATAAAATACGATTATTTCCGAAATAATGATTAATTGTCGGATGAAATGTAAGTTTTCACAAAGTGATGACTCATGGGCTGCGTTTTTTTGGATGTGTCTCTCGTTTAATTATTTGAAATTTCAATTCAGTTGAGGTGAGAAGTTGAAATTAAAATTTGCATTTACATCTCTCAAGGTTTTATTTATCGAATTAAGTATGGTATATTTTTAGTCATCTATTTAATCCATATCTAAGATTTTAACCACTATTGGATATTTTTACATGAATTGCAAACTTATTATGCAATTATTTTTATTATTCTAATTACTTTTTAAAATATTTGCTTAAGTTAATATATGTTTACTCGTGTTTTTTTCTTGTCCTGTCAATTTTTCATATTTTTGCATTAGAAAATTGTTCTTTTTTATTGTAAATTTACACATTTTCCATATAAGTTTATGTAAACTCCACATAAATTCACGTTTACTAACAATAGGTTTTCCTCGTAATTTTATAATTTTTTATGTAAATTTCCGAGTTATTCGTGAATAATAATAATTTTTTTACACAATTTTTTTCAGATTTTTGTAGAAATAAACTCATAACTTTTCATTTTTTTTTTTGTTTTTCTTCTATTTACGTTAAGATTTTACATGTTGCAGATGTTAAATGAATTTGTATTTCATTGCAGGCAAGTGAATTATATGTGCATAATAAAGAACAGCAACTAACAATGAATACGAATGCAGCATGTAATTTGGAAAAGTTAGTGCAACGACTTGAGACAGCAACATTACGTTTGGAAGCGTTAGGTGCCCAAAAACCAATACTGGCACCAAAGCCTACCAAGAATGGTACACCACCACCGGTTATTACTTGTAAGCTTCGAATTTATTTATGTTATTGCTTTTTATGTTACCTGTTTCATTAAAACCATTTTACATTTTTGATGCGGACTTCTGTTTTTAATTACTGAGATAGTAATTAGGACAGAATTAAGTTTAGTTTACAATAAATTTAGCAGAAGGGAATGGTATTAAAAATATTTATGCTTAAGAAAAGGAATACTATAAAGATAAATGTCATATATTTTGTCTGGAATAATAATTATGCTTTTTTGCTCTGATTTGACTTTCCAGAAAATATATTATTGACAAAGATACAGCTGTGTTATTCTGATCATTCAGTATGATTGATTGGAATGAACAGAAATATCCAATAAGGCATGTTACAGATACATATTTTGTTTAAAATTATTATTACTTAATAGTAGAAAAGTTCTGCGTATTTATTCTCGCATAATATTTAGATATGATCGTTACATTTGTACATGTTAATTTATCTCTCTGAAATTATATGTGTTGAATAATCCTTATTAGTTAACAAGCATATATTAATGGCTGAAGAATGGATTTTTCAGTACATATAAGGCAAAAAATTGAAGGAATGATTTAGATTGTAGATCATAAATATAGTTAATAGCATCTTATAAATGTAAATTGTTTAGAGAATTTAATGCATAATTATGAATCAATCACTATATCTGATTCAGTATCGTAATTTCGTTTGTCATATTTGAATGTCCAGTTATTCTGAAGAATTTTCTGAAAAAACAATGCATAATTATGATACCATTACTATTCTGATTTAGTGTCCTAATTTCATTTGTCATATTTGAAGTTCCATTCAATTTAAAAAAAAGATAAGGTCAGGTTGAAAGTTATCCGAACTTCTGTCAAAACATCTTGGGGAAAAAAAAAGAAGGAGTTTGGTAGAATTAATATTTGAATAACAATACTTTTAAATAAAAAAGTACAGGGGAAAAAAAGAGCAATTGGTGAGAGCAAATAATAAAAGAGTGATAATGATTATTTATCATTTGCACATTTAATTTCTTTTTTTTTTTTTGCAAGATGTTGCACATACATTCGCTAATATCCACTCTATTGTTGTCACTTCATTTCTTTTTTTCAATAATGTTTATCAATTTTTTTCTTAAATTATTAGTTTCCAAAAAAGTACTCGTAATTCCATTCGTTTCTTCGATAACGATTAAACACTTATTTAATGATGTTGAGTAGATTTCTTTTGATTTCTCAATAAGCGAAATTATTTGAACTTATTATCTTGAATTATATCATTAAATTCTCTACTGACTTGTACCTAGTTTGGAAATGATTTTTTATGAGTTAAGTAGATATGTGCTTAATGATTTAATTCAAGATAATCACACCATATATTTTATATTATATTAGTGTTATTATATCAGTTATAATGGGAAGTAGAACTTCGAGAAACATGCATTTTGTTCTGATAAGAATAGTGACATGTTTAGTGCCTTATATGTTACGTTATATAAATGTGTATGTTTGTGTGTGTGTGTGGGTGTGTGTATGTGTGTATGTGTGTATGTGTGATGTAACAAGGAAGTATTATATAATAAGAAAGATTTGAAAATGGTTTAGAATCGTTTTATTAATTTCATTTTGGATTAGCCAGAGACGAATGGTCGAAAATGAAATAATTCGAATAATGTTAATGATATTAATTCTGATTTGATAATGATAAGAGTGTATATTTTTATAAAACAAATAATTACAATAAATGTCGATGAAGATGATCAAAATATTTTTAATAAAAAACAAGAATAAGTTTATTTTCATGCTAAAGTTTTCTGTTCATAATTCTTACCTCCTTTTTTTATCCTCTTTTAATTTATCAACAGCATAGACCTAGAACTATAACAGCACTAATCACAGCTGCTGTTGAAACTGCTATAGCAATACTTTTGATCAGCAACTATAAACTTAACTATCGTTTTGTTCAAGTTTTTCTAATCAGTTAATTCAAACATTTCAATATTTTTTTTTTTATTTATCAAAATATTTCCCCTATTTTAAGAAATCTCATGAAACATACAGAAAAACCAAAAAAGGATAAAAGGAAATATCACATCCTAATATATCATTTGATTATTATTTCTGAACGCAACCTTATGCAAAGCTATGAAGCACTATTTTGTTCAATTTTTTAATATAAAAAATTCTTCAGAGATTCTTTTATTATTGAAATTATTAAAGTTTCTTTGTTTTTGTTTTTCAAATATTGCTTGGGATTACAAATAAAGCATATATTAATAGTCAATTATCACAATATTTCTTATTTAATTTGTAATTCTTCAACAAATTATTTCAAATTTCATCTATTGATATGGTTTTTTTGCTTTTTTTTTTCTCTCAACTTTTCGGTCAACTTCATCTATTTCGAGCCTCTATAAGATTTAATAACATTTGTTTTCTTCATTTCTTAGTTACAGCCTACTTGAAGAAATATCAGTTGGTTTTTTGAGTTTGAAGAGAAGAGAAGGAGATGAGAACAGTTCGTTCTAGTGTTGCAGGCTTTTTGAATCTTATGGAACAGTTGCTTAGTGGAACAGATTCGTGTTCAAAAAATCCAGCTTTGCTTCTATGAAAATTTTCTTTGAAGATAATTTTAGTATTCCATCATATAATAATGTTTCTCATTCGAAGTAAACTCCTTGTTAGATATATATTTTTTTTTTTGTTGCATATAAAGTTGCAAATTGATGCATGATTACTTGTTCATAAAAGTAGAGAGGACATAATAATGAAGGTTTAGAATGAAGTAATTCCTTCATGTAATTAATTGCTAAGAGATATATTTAAGGTAAATTATGATTTAATATTTTGTGATAGTGTAAATGCGGCTATAAATAATGTTTGTATGGAAAAGTTACAAAACTTAATTTAACGATTATCCGTTTTCCACATTTATCACAATTACGTAGCTAATAATAAGGTTTATAACTTAGATTAATTGAAATTTTTTTTTGAGGCTACATTGATTTTATCCATTTGAATTGGAAGTGAGTTAGAGATTTAACTAAAATATGATAGGATATTTATTACTTTTTGTTTTTTTTTTTCCTTCTCATATGGTATTCTCTCATTTTATTAGAAATTAGCAATTTAATATTTTATAATGATTGCTGGCAATTAACATTTTAATAGTCTCTAACGATTTATCGTTTATTTGTTTGCTTTTTTTTTTTTTTTTTTTTTTTTTAGTTTGGTTATGTGATTCGAAAGAATATTCCCGAAAGCTGAGTTTGATAAACTGCCATTAAATCGTCAATTGTATTGAAAAAGTTTGATGAAGTTGTTCGAACGATTGTTTATTGATAATGACATATATTCGTCTAATTTGGATTAAATTTTATGGACTGTGATTGATTTCATTATATTCATATTAATTTCTTCTATAAGAAACTTTTTTGCTTATACTTAATTCCTTCTATTCTTCTGATTCCATATATAAAAAAAAAAAAAAAAAAAAAAAAAAAACGAAACAAATAGAGAAAATGTTCTTCCAGAGTCCAAGACCATTTGGACAGCATTCTACATCATATCGTTCAATGAGTAATAATATACATTCATCATCTAGTATGACCAATCTACAGATACCAGGCTCAAAAAGTGGACGTGCCAGTGCGCCACCAATCAGTTTTGCATCCGTTTATGAAAGTAATCGTTTTGGTCCATCTGGACCACCAACGGATCCTATTAGTAATACGAATTCCGAACAAATGAGAATATCCAAACAGTCACACTTTATTGAGGTTATCAAGAATGTGGAAGACAATCGATCAAATATTGTTAGCTCAGCTGAAACATCTGGATTGATTTCAGAAAATTATGAAAAATGTAAGGCAACATCCTTACATGATACAACTGATTTTGGCAGAACTTCTGGTCAAAGTTTGAACATTTTTCAGCCGGAAATGCGTATTCCAATATCGAAAAGCAATGTATCCCAGGGTCAGCATCGAAATGTAAATCAACAGCTACCACCTTGGACACGTCACACACAATCTCGAGAATTGCAACCAGAACAGAATTTGCAAAATGTTAATTCGTATCATAAAGAATATCAACGATCAAATACCAATAACCAAAGCAATCGTTTCCGTTCAGGTTCAGCAATACCTTTTACTGAACATATACCGGTAGTAATTCAATCGCAACCGGTACCTATTTTCAGAAATAGTGGACATACCAATATGCAGCAAACCTATGAGCATGGAAGTTTTCCCGAAACTAAAAGCTTTGCTAAATTTAACACATCTCAGATTCCATTAAATGGACAACAACAACAGAAGCCAGTTGCTTATCAACAATTGGAAAAACGCAAGAACTATGCAACATTACATTATTTAGCACCACCAAAAACGGGACCATTGCAAAGGCGTACATCGGATTCGAATTTGTTAAAAAGTAATGATAATAATCTACCAGAGAATATAGCAATGTTCAATGTTGCTAAGGGAGTTCGTGCAGAACTTGAGCAAGATCCAAAATTTCGAAAAAAAGCTGATATTTTGGCCAGTAAGACAACAGGTGAATCTATTATTACAGGCGCATTTTCACCACCTTCTCTTAAAGAACAACCAAAACAATCTCCATCATTGCGACAAATAAGAAATTTTTTCGAAAAAGACAATCAACAATTTCACAATGTTCTTAATGCCGAAAAATCACCGCCGATGGTACCAGCAAAACCATTTAATGTAGAACATGTACGTAGTATATTCCGAACCGACAATACTGCTCAACCAGACTCGCTACCATTATTGGCTTCCTTAACATCTATGGAAACACAAACTAAACGAAATAATTCACTTCTAGGTAAACCAATAAAATCATTAATTAAAACAACGCATGAGATACAAGAAAAAATGACTTATCCTAAATTGGAAGAAGATAAACAAGCTTCAAGAATTATCAATTCGATTATAGCTGATAATAATTCACAAAATATCGAATCAACAAGTAATGCTGGAAAAGTGGAAGCAGAGAAGGCATGTTCGATTATTGAAACAAATAAAAAAAATATACAAACAAAGCCAGCAGTATTTGTAATCAATAAACCAACAATTACAATAGCCGATGATAAAAGTTCCGAAGTACGGCAAGGAATAACTGTATCACGGGAAGAACCTATTATTTCTCAAGATATTGCTGTTTTGGAAAAAGATTACGATTCTCTAACTAATTTTACCATACCACGACGTCTGAATCATCCATTTCCCGTAGATGATGCAGCATCTATTAGTAGTAGCGGAAAAACTCAAAATGCAACAAGTAGTATATCGGGAATTTTAATGAAAGATGGAAATGGTTTCCGACCAATAAATGATTTAGGAATGAAAATATCAAAAAAAGTTGCATTTCAGTGTGATACAGGTAATATTGGTTCAACAGGAAATAAATCCGAAAAAGATAAAAGTAAGTAATGTTTAAAATGCTACCATCTTATCACAGAATGTTGTGAAAAAAATTAAAGCTATTCTAGGAATGATTTTTTTCATAATTAAATTTTTTTTTTTATGAAGAAAGTAAGATGAATTATTTTCTTTTACTCAAATTTTTTAATACATATTCTCTGCACTCATTAATTTATCTTTTTTCCTAAATCTTATCACTAATTTAACTTTCATTAATGAATGTTAAATATGGTGGAAAATGATATGATGCATTTTAGATGCTGAAAATTCCATTTACATATGTTCTATTTTATATTCTTGGACATTAATAAATTTTCCTTATATCCATTTCGATGAAATAGCCATTAAATATTATTTTATAGATATTTGCGATTGCAACTTTTGAAACATCGATTTTGCTTTCTTTTTTTTTTTTTAATTTAAAGCAAATAATTTGATAAAGTGAATATCACTTAAAAAAGCATAACTATTCAAAAACTGGGGACTTCGCACCGATATATGCAGTTCTTTTATTTGATTTTAGAATTTGTTTTGCTATTTTCGAGTGTAATTTTCTATTATTCCTTAATAAGCAAATCATAATATAATTGTATTATTAAATTAAAAAAAATTTTTGAGAGTTTCCAAAAAAATAGTTAAGCAATAAATGCCTAGATTTTTTTAAAGTTTGGCTTATGTTTTATGCAAAGAAAGAATGCTTGTTGAAAAATGCTTGAAATAATAATTTATGTCGATCATTCAGGATGAGAAATTGACAGTTAATGAAATATTTAATATCTTACTTCATAGAAACGAAATTTATGTTGTAGGAAAATTTGAAGAAGAAAAAAAATACTGGTAATAAATCGAGACATTATTGTTATGATAATTGCATTTCTCCCAACTATCATTTCAAATGATAAAGAGTTGCATCTGTGCACACATCTTTTCATTAATATTTTATGGAATTTTAGCGTCAGTTGAAACTCCACCATGTGTTGTACAGTATGATGATGCTGTTAATGAGCCTCTTCAAAGATTGCTAAAATTAAGTGCTGATATTGGTGATGATCTGCAAACAGTGGTATGTTTTTTTAAATCTAGAATTTATTCTTTCTTTTTTTTTTCTGTCAGATTTGTTGATGATTATGATAATGGAAATTTTAACTGACATATTTGTTATATTATGCTTTTTCTTTCAAATAAAAAGAATAAATCCAGATGGTGGGCTTCATTTCTGCAAATCTTTATTAAACAATATGATGTTTTAGGGTAATAAATTGTCGGCGCTTTTCACAGAGCAACGTAATTTTATTTGGTTTGCTGCTGGTCAGAAAGAACCATCAGTTAATGATCTTCAAGCAAAACTTCAACCTCTAGTTAAGATGATGGAAGATTTATCAACATTCAAAGAATCTAAAAGGAATACACCATTTTTCAATCATATTTCAGCGGCAAGTGAGGGAATTCAAGCTCTTGGATGGATTACTGTAGTAAGATTCTTTAACATTTTTTAAATTTCGGCTACTATTTTAGCTGTATGCCATATTTTGAAAGAGACCTTCCTCGTAGTCAGATTTCTATTTAATTAAATCTGTCTAAAGAATTGGGATATATTAGCGTTGAGAAGGAGAAAAGAAATTCTTCATGTTTATTATTTTTTAAGTCCTCGATACAATAATCGTATAAATTATAGAAACCAACGCCTGCACCATTTATCAAGGATATGTTTGAAGCGTCGATGTTCTTTGTGAATCGTGTCTTGAAGGAATATAAAGATGATAAGGTAGTTTGTCACTTAATATCGATAATAAGTACATCTTATATTGCTTTATTCGAAAAGCTAATTTTCGATATTTTTGTTTACTTTCATTCGTTTAATGGAAATAAGTTGATTGAAAATATCATTTTGATTTTTCTTTTCTCTTTTATTTTTATTGTCGTAGACGCATTGGTTGAAAAAAATTCCAATGTCTATGAATATATTATGAATTATTTGTATTCATTACAGATTCATGCTGAATGGGCGAAATCATGGTCTGATGTTTTGAATGCACTGCAAAAATATGTACGACAAGTGCATACTACGGGTCTTGTATGGAATAGTTGTCCAGTAAGATGATTTTAGTATTATTTAAAGAATTTTCCGATTGTTTTAAAGTAGTCTGTCAGTAATCTGAAATATATATTTTCATATGTATATATATATATATATATGTTTAAGCTTAGGCTTAGGCTTAGGCTTAGGCTTTAAATACTCTCTATAAAATTTGAGCTATTTTTAAACCTTAAATCTTCGGTTTGGATTTTTTTATATTATGGATGTTGATATAAAAAAATTTTCTTTTTATATCATATTTACAGAAGAAAATTCTACAGAAAATTTAATGCATGGGATGGTTAATTAAAACATTGAACAAGGGAATAGAGTAAAATATTTATCACTTTACGAATTTGTAAAATGCCAGAATTTAAATCTCTTTATTTTAAGGGTACCAAGCCGCCAGCATTGGTAAAACATGCTAATTCCAGTAGCGCTCCATCTGGAGGTCCGCCACCTCCACCTCCTCCTGTCCTACCACCTGGTTAGTTGGTTGCTGGAATACTATCTTTGAAATTAAAATAAATGTTAGAAATATCTAATATAAGTGTAGTCTCAATTGGGAAGTGGAATCTTCGTCGTATTTTGCTTACATTTATGCTGTTATCAAAAAGACATGTTGTGTTGAATAGATCGTGATATGATATGGTATTTATGGTTGTATCTATTATTCAGTATAAACTTAGTAGCATTGACAACTATGAAATTTTCATGGGCATAAATATTTATTTATTACTTCTTATTCTTTGTATGAATTATGAAACAGATTTTTTTCTTTTCAGATCTTTTTGCTGCTGTACCATCTGGAGCAAATATAGCAACCGATAAAAGTGATCGGGCAGCATTATTTGCAGAAATTAATACTGGTGAAGAAATTACGAAACGTTTGAAAAAAGTAACATCAGATATGCAAACGCATAAAAATCCGGCTCTTCGGTCACAGGTACATATTTTTTCTGGTAGTTTTTTTTTTTTTTTGATTTTTATTTTAAAATCATATAATTTCAAATATAGAATATAGATTGGATCTTTAAGTCGTGTTTTTTTGATTTAATATATATTGTTTCTTTTTCTTTTGGTTTTAGTGCATTTTGTTCAGCGATTTTGAAACATTTCATTTTATAGAGCGTTTTTTCTTATGTTCAAAAGAACCACTATTATAATAAGCGTCATAAGCTAATTAGATAGGACGGTTATTAGCATTTTAGTTGATAAGCTTTTTAAATATTTTAAAAAGCAATTAATTATTTGAGAAAGTATCAGTTGAGTTCTATGCCATTTAATTGCTAAACATTTATCTGTACGCTTGATTGTAGGCTTAAGATTTTATAATTAGTATTTGTATAAATATATTTTATCTTCATCATAATTATCTCAGGCTATAATTACTACTAATCCATGTAATTCAAAGAACTTCTGTACAGAAGTTCTATGAACTTATTTAGTATCTTCTGGCATTTTTTTTTTTCATCTATTAGCAGATTTTTATATGTCTCTAGCCAAAAGAAGTCCGTACTGGAACACGAAATGAGGAAACCGCACTGGCAGCTTCTGCTGATACCTCTTCGGGAAAAAAGCAAGAAGATAAACAACCGAAAACGTGGTTAAATAATGGCAAGCAATGGAATGTGGTAAATTTCTTGTTTTTTTTTTTTTGATATCTTTTTTTTGGATTAGAGGAAATAAAAGACAATCATGATTAAAAATATTAGAAAATAAGAGAAAAACATTCCCTTTTCTAAATCTGGTTATGTTTGAGGAGTACTACAAAAATAATAACAATGTGATGATTGAAGTCAAAGATATGAAGCAGACTGTTTATATATTCAAATGTGATAACAGTGTCATTCAGGTCAGTATGATTTTTCCAATAAATGATCTAGTTATGCGATTGTATAATATAAATTATGCATTTATTCAAATTTTATGGAATTTTAATGAAGAATAAATTGCAGTTGTGGCGATAATGAAAGAATATTCTAAAAAATCATTTTCCATATTCTCTGTTAGAATAATATTAAAATGAATATATACGTGCTTATTATATGATTTTAGTTTTTGTTATTTTTAAGTATTAGTGTTAATTTTTAATTCCATTTCAATTTCACATGCAAACAAAAAAATGACTTAAAATTTTGATTATAGGAAAAATTTGACTTATTTATCTACACTTATTTATTAAAAGAATTGATTTAAAAAGAAATAGTTTTTAGATCAAAGGAAAGGTAAATTCAGTAACAATGGATAGCTGCAAGAAGACATCGGTTGTATTTGATAGTCTTTTATCACAGCTTGAAGTGATTAATTGTCAAAGCGTACAAATACAAGTAAGAATTTTGAGGTTTTTTCGAAAATATCAAAGTAGTTTTTGTTTAGTTTACTGAATGTATAAATCATTGCCTTCTACTGCATTATAATATAGTTAATAAAAAGGAGTAACTTAACTTGTTTGGATTTTGTTTTCATAATTCTTATGCTCTACTTGTTAATAATATAAACTATTCTGGAAGGCATACAGATGTAATATAAAAATAGTAATTTTAACATCGTAACATATTAGATTTGCTGTAGGATAAAATTACCGATGTTATATAATTTTTCTTATTATATTTACAGACGCTTGGTGCTATGCCAACAATATCTATCCAGAAAACTGATGGTTGTCAGGTGTATCTCAGTAAGAGTGCAATGAATGCAGAAATAATAACAAGTAAATCATCTGAAATGAATGTGCTTATACCAGGTGCTGAAGACGGTGACTTTGTGAGTTTTGATCTTTTCATTTTATTCAGGAAAGCAGTCAGTGATGTATTATATAAAGATTTGGAAATAAGTTAAGATAAGTGATATATTACTTGTGATTTATTCTTTTTTTTTTTCAATCCCATTCTCAAAATATTTGCTTCATTTCCACATCAAATGATAAAGCAATTTTCTGTTTACTTCGTATTTCCTTGACATTTCAATAAGTGTGAAGAAAGAAATAGGGGATGTTTTTCTTTCTGTAATATTTTAAATCCTATTATTTGTTTTAAGCTAGAATTATTATTATTGTTTGATGTCATTTAATAAAAATTGGCAATAGATTTTAAATCATGGATTTTATTTTGTGCTTTATTGCATTATAATTTGCATTTCAAGAAGAGGAAAATTTTTTTTTCGTTTCCAATTTAACGGATAGGACGTTCTAAAAATATTTCTCTATTCGTACTGATGTCTGCAATGCTTAAAAAAGTGCTGTTATTACAAGGAAAGGAGAGATAGTTTGAATGTATAAATTATTTTATTGCTATAATAAATTTCAGGTAGAATTTGCGGTGCCTGAACAATTTAAAACAGTTTACGATGGAAATAAGCTGAAAACGACAGTTTCCGACATATGCTAAAAGATATGTAGTATTATCGTTGCGTTATCTTCTACTTAGAATAGATTTTAGCTGTATTGATATCTATTGTCTAAACTAATTAAGCAGTAGTAAAAAAGCTTTACATTTCGAAAATATCTTGGCACTTTTTGATGAAACATTGCTTTAAATTAAATTATATCAGAATGGAATCTCTACTTATTTTTCTTCTTGATCATTTTTTTCTTTTTTTGCTGAAATTGTGAATTTGCAAATATTTAGTCCTATATATTGAAAAATGCCTTTGAAAGCATAATGTTATACTGGCGCTCGTATTATTATTATTCAACGTGTGCTTGTGCTTTTTTTTTTTTTTTTTTTTTAATTTAAGATTAAATTATATTCCTTATGACGATTCAGCAACATTGCTACAATATACGCATGCTTTATTATTATAATATGATACGTATGTTTTATTCTTTTTTTTCTTATGCGATTTGCTTATTTGCTACTTCGTATCACTTTTAATATTTACATATGTTACGTATTCTCTTTTCCGATATATTTATGCTAATTTTTATTTCCTTCTTGTTCACAATAAGATCTATCTATCTCTCTCTCAAGATCAAAAGGTGCTCACTTGAAAAATAAAATAGGATCGAGATCATCAGAATGATAAATATCTTAGTCTATACCGTAGAGGTTTAAGAAAGAATATAGAACAAATTTAGATGAGTTTGATAGATGATTATAATATATAAATTTTATATTCTCGAAGATTTCAAATGTTCGTTTTTAAGATGGAAAAAAGTTGACATACAATATCTTCGCTTTTATGAATGCCATTTTGGAGAGTGAATGATGAAGGGCAAGATTGAAATAAAGAAAAAAAAAATTAGGGTAATCTAAAGGCATGTTGTGTTTTTAGTTAAGCAATCATAGATTCCAACTAAACTCATTAGTATCCGCCTTTCGGATTAACGAAGAGTAGATTTGTCATTAGAAAATTTCAAGGTGTTCGATTGTTGCTTTAAGTTAAAGTGCCGTCTATCTTATTAACATTTTTCATTCTTATGATTGATTACTTCTATTGCATGTGATATTTTGTAGTTTATCACCAGTTGATTGATATCTTCTCAATTTGTTATTTTTTCAAAAAGAAAAAAAAATGAATAAATAATGAAATGGAGTTATTAATTTCAGTGCTAGAAACTCAATACGTTCATAAGTATGCACACACATATATGATATAAAGAGAACAGTGATGTAAACAAAGTATTCTATCCGGTATTAACATATCTTCCAATTTCTTATCTTGTTCAAATCGGAAATGAAATTCCGATAATTAAATCCATTTGTTAAAAAAGATAATAGGGAAAAGACAAAAAACAAAATATGGCTGAGTGTAAAACTTTGAGGTGCGATGATAATGTTAGTTGGATGTCTTTAAACAGTGGAAGCTAAAAAAACTTAACACTTTTAGTGTTTATGTTATAGGAAGAAATCCGATAATTTTAAGATGTATTTTAGCGGAATAGCGGTTAATTTGAGATTGAAAAATATTTTCTGAAGTGGAAAAATTGAAAGTTGTAAAAAACTCCTTGTCAGTATAACATATTTTGTTTAAATATTATTGATTCATTTGATCATTTATTCGAAATCTGTTCAATAAAAAAATAATGTACAAAAAAAATTTAACAAAAGGCATCATAAAGTTCACTAAATATTTGTGTAATATTGTTTTTTTTTTTAAATAAAAAATTGAAAAATCGAACATTCAATCTGCAGATCTTTTCTATAATATGATCAATATCGATAAATTAAAATTTGGAAGCCATATGATACCTTCTTTCAAAATTTTTAAAATCCTTGAAATCTCCTAAGATAAAGTATTAACTAACACTATTATTATCACTTTTCATAAATGGCAGATACCATGCTGAGGAGGAATAATGTTCGCATTGTTCATATCCTTCGCATGTCCGCAGAAATTCAAGTTGCCTGTTTAATTGCTCCAATACTCCCAACGGAATGCTCCAAATAATATTATGCAACTGGAATAACAATATTCATGAATGCAAATCGAATGACAACAATCTATGGAATTATCAAATTCTAGTATTTACCAAACTAATAGGCGAAATATGTAAACCGAATTTGGAAAAGTAGTTTTTTTTTTTCAAATTTTTCAGTTTGTACAGGAAATTTATTATTCAAATATTGTTCGGTAAATAAATGATAAGAATGAAGAAGAAATAAACATCCCACCCAAACATCTTTCTTTCAAAATTCAATTTCATCATATTTATTACTTTCTTTCAAAATTCAATTTCATATTTATATTCAATGTCGTTTTTAAGTTTTTAAGCATACTAAAAATTATTAACCTGATATGGGTCAGCATTAAGATCATAATAGCTTATAAATTCAGTGATAAATTCGCAATACAAGAAATTATGTGTACTATTAACTGTCCGCAAGCACCAATATGTGTTGTTGTTGGAATTTTGACAGAAGCAAAATTGGCCATATCGTTCTGGCCAAAAAGGTGGTGTCCTCCAGTGATCTGCACCATGAACGAAACAATTCATTTGTGGTACTGTACAGTTCGCATGCAATTCATCATGACTCGAGTTTCTATAACTACACATTTTTAAAGCTTCGGCAATATATATTTTTGTTCAATAATTGTTCATATTTCACCAAGTATCTATCCATTCGTTTTGTAGATATGAAAAAATCCTTCTAATGTTCTCAGAATTTAGTAAATAATATTTGTCACTAATAAATTCTATTTCTCTTCCTCTTAAATCTTGTTGATTTAGTTTCAAGAAAAGATAGAATAATTCAGCCAGTGACAGTTTCATTCATTTTGAAGAGCATTACTTTGAATTAATCCCATTATGTAGATTGCTGTGAACATTTTTTCCATTTTTTCGCCACAATGTATCACTACTGCTGATTTCATTCCTTCAAATATTTAATATTTGTTTAACTTTTATTTCAAGCATTTTTATATTGCACCAATAGTCTTAAAATTCTAATCGAAAATTATGTCCAAATAATTAAAAATAATTAAATTCCTTAAAGTTACTTTAATAGACGAGCATAAGTCTTTCTGCAAATACATCGACTTAAATCATTTGAAGATGAAAAGTCATTCAATACTGATGGTCGTCTTCGTTTCAAAGTTCTCCTCATATCCTTGAAAAAAAAATTTACAAGATTAAATGTTCTCCGCATGTCCTTGGAAAAAATTTACAAGGAATATGCAAAGGAAGTCCGAATGAAAATAAGTTACTATTCTCGATATTAAGAAAGTGAGATCGATTTAAAGAACATTGATTTGAACTGTCATTTTAGACTTGTCATCTATATTGCACCTGCGTATCGTCCGTTTGATAAGTCAAGAATTATAATTACTAAGAAAAAACTTGATAAAAAACGATATCGCTTGAAATGCTACTTGAAATGTGTTTGAAAATATTTTTTCTTCACTGATAACTTAAGTCTTTCGGAAATCAATGTTGAAAAAAACCGGCTTAAGTTTACAGAAGTAATAATAGGAAATAGAAGTAACCTTATAAAGCAGTAATTTTCTTTTCAGATTTTCGATTCGATCATCCACTTTTGCTTTGTGAATTGTCCATATTTGGAATCACGAAACACTTTCGGCTTGCAAATGACACTCATATTGTATCGTACACACATAGCTGCAAAACAGATATAATAGTTATGCCATAAATTGCTTTCTGAAATTTAACATTATTTCTGTACATTTGGCCGTGTTAACCAAAGAATATTACGCATTTGGAATGTGATAAATCCTACAGCCAATTCTTGCTTTTTGCATTTTTATTGATCGTTTTCTGCGCATACCATCATCATTTTGGTTCTCGAGAACACCCTGATACCATTCACCACTTTCCATCATTTCTTTCTACATTAAATGAATGGAAAATATAAATAAAATTAATGACATCTTGAATTAGTAATCAAGTTAAACTGTTAATGTTTCTCATTTAAATATTTGAATATAAGCAAACTTATTGCTGGAAAACCCACAATGCAACTTAACATGAAATCACAAAACACATAATATATTATAACGAAAATGCTCAAAAATTTGGGAATTTCATTACATATAATTAATTCAAATTAAGGACAAGTACAAAGAAAATAACTAAATAACTATAAAAGAGAGAATTTTAGTAAATAATTTTTTAGTAAATACAATTTCTCGTTATATTACTCATGAGGCTGCTCTTGAAGTTCTGAAAAAAAATTAGTCTCAAGTGATTACTTTCAAATTTAAATAAGTACCTCTTGTATATATTGCAAAAATTCGTCCTCCCAGTATCTTTGCAAAGTTTCATCTAGATAAACCATTTCACCTTCCTCATCCAATTGAGCTATTGTTGCTATTCGTTGAATACTTATCTTTTCTAAAAATCCTTTAATTAAAAAATCTTCAAGAACCGCAACTACACATGTAGCAAGCTATAAAACTGATAACAAGAAACAATATCTACAAGAAAATAATGTCAGATAACGTTTGAAAACTATCAGAATAATTTGATTGTGGAACTATATAATTAATAACATAAACCAAAAGTAGTTACTTAAGAAGGCTTAAACTAAAAAAATGCTGCACTAACCATGCCCTCTCCTAAATCGTCGATAGCGACGTTTCAGTACAGTTTCTGAGGAGCAATCACACTCCTTAATGATATCGACATTTGTTTGACATTTGAAAATCCTCCACTTATGGGAAGCATCATAAACACATTTCCATTGCTGAAATAATTTTTTGAATCGAACATTCAACTTGCAGATCTTTGCACTAAAAGTTTGCAGCAGAGAAAGTAAAATGAAAGAAGAATGGAACTGTAAAAATTTTATGGAAGATGCATGTAATGCAATTAAGACCAATTAATCAAAGTTTACAACAAATTTGTTCATGGTTTCGACAAATCTCAAAGAAATTACATATCATTTATCTTGAAAAATTTAGCAAACTTCGAACAGACTTTCCTTCAAAGATTAATACCTGCCCTTTTCTGCATGGTTCCCTGAATTCCATTCGAGTACAAGCTTTTTGTAAACGAAGATCTTTATTTAATCGACCACGTTGCTTCATAAATCGATCATGTATTCGAATTAACTTCGTCATTTTTCTATATAAGAAATTTAAATGAAAAATACTGATTTTTCTTTTAACTAAACATCACGAATAGTAGAATATTTACGAACTAACGGAAAAATTAGGTCATTTAAACTACGCGATCTTATACAGATCAAGAAAATGGAAAAAAATATATACGTCCAGTTCAAGCCAATGACATTTACTAGACGGGTATATTCAAGAAAAAGCAAAAAAAAAAAAAATTACCCTCTTTCGATCAGCACTGTATCTCGCCATTTAAAATCCTTTATTTTTTCTGTATCCTTTTTTGTTTTCTTTTTTTGCTTATCTTAAAAAAAATTTATATAAAGAGGGTAATTGGAAAAAGATAACAAGAAAAGCAACAGATATGCTCAAAACTTAGGTGTTGCTGAGATTTGTAATTTTACTACATGACAATTCATGAATTATATATCTATCACTGGAGGCAAAATAAAATGATTCAAGGCATTTATCATAAATAAAATGAAATTTGATAATATCAATCAAATCAAAATGTAACTGAAGGAAAATTAACATTACCATATTGTCGCATAAGTTGTACTAATGAACGACCATCCATATGACGTGGTACTGCTATTCCAGCTATATCTAAGATGGTCGGAGCTATATCAACATTCATTACAGGTTCACGAATCCTTAAATTATTTAGTTTAAGTTTTCTTATTGAATAAACTGAAGGTTTTTTTATCAGTAGTTTAAATCCTATTTTCATATAATATCCCATTATTAAATATTTTACCCATCTCATGAATAACCAATAAAAAACATGCCCAATATTTAAGAATATAACACTGCTTAATGAAATGTATTAGCACCACAAAATAACGTTACTTTCAACAATAATTATTACAGTGTCAAAATTTGTTATGTCGAAGAAAATAATAAAATGAATTAAAATATATTTACGATATATTCTTTGGAAATCCTGGTCCACGAATAAAATATGGCACACGGATATCAAATTCGTAAGGCATATTTTTACCCTTCACCAAGCCAAACTGTCCCAAATGGTATCCATGATCACTTGTATAAATGAAAACGGTATCTGATAAGTCACCCAGGTCGCGTAATTCATTTATCAGCTAAAGTTGCTTCTTACTGTATTTTATGAAACAAAACCGACATGTTTTAACGATATGATCGGAAATGTGAAAATTCATACAGACCAAATCGTTTCCAAGTCACTAATGTATCATTATGCAGATTATGTACAATCAACCAGTAATCTCAATACTTTTGTTATAAAGATTTTACAAATTTCGTAAAGCAATAGTTGCTTTGATCTAATTATTTATTTTAGCATGTAAACTCTATGGACGCACTGAAACTTTAAAATATGACTTTAATATATGCTTTAAGAAACAAATGATCTAAAAATAATTTTTAAAACTAACTCTTTGAATATTACTATCCACACTTTGTAATGTTTGCAATCGTCGTCTATGTAAAACATCGGTAAATATAACATGGACAGGTTCCATACGTCCGGTATGTTGCAAAAGCCACTGTTTATCAGGATTTGGAGCATAATTCCAAGCTTCTGTTCTTTAATTCAACTATCAATTAAAATAAGAACTTTAACAAGAAAATTATTTCATTCTTGTACACAGCATCTTTAAATTTCTGAATCAAAATACCTATGTGTTTCCACATTCTGAAACCATGCAGAATATTGTGGAGCTGGATCTTCTGGACCATGTGGCGCTGGGAATGACATCACAATCATATACGGCTTGAAAGGATCTTCGCCATGTAACTGCCGGATAAACGCTATCGTATCATTAGCAATTAAGTCAGTAAAATAATCCTGAAACAAAGTACTAATTTAAGTTTTCTAATCAGCGACCAAAGAGGTCATAAAAAAGAAGTCTGTAGTATAAAGACCAATGACAAAAAAAGGATTCTATTTGAATTGGATTTTTGAAAAAGGTTTATGATAAGAGCAGTTAAAGCGTTTTTGTTGCATTTATCCAATGAATAATTCAAAGTGTGCATTAAATAAAAATTGACAATTGCAAAAAAGAAAATTCATCATAAATAAACCTTTTCATAATCCGAGCCATGCTTGATCTTTTTACCGTTCATATTTATCGTATAGTTATAGAATCGACTATTCCGGAGTAAGCCCATCCAATGGTCCCAGCCAGGTGGAATGTATGAACCGGTATATTCATTTAAATATTTACCAAAATATGCGGTTGTATAGTCTGCTTCATTTTTCAAGTATACAGCAAATGTATTTTTTCATAATTATTCCTCAAAATATATTTGATTTTATTTTGTTTTAAATTGAAATTTTACTAAAAAACTTTGTTTCACCAAATCTATAGTAAATTTGGCCTTCATTTCCTTCATTTATTAATGCGTCTATTAATTATTCTAAACATCGATTACAGTTTCCAATTTTCATATTATAAATTCAAAAAATTTAACGATTAGAAACTTCTCTTATGCATATATTTTAAAATGCTGATTTTAATCCTCAATTATTTGATCATTCAGTATAACAATACTCCCCAATAATACTTAATCAGATGTTGTACAGAAATCTTGCATATAAATTTTCTGAATAAACATGATGATGATAATCATTAATGCAATTTATGCATTCAGCTTATTGTTTTCTAGTCTTTTTAAGGAATACTTTGAAATTTTTTTAAATTCTAATTCAAAACAATACCTCCAATCGTTTCCTGAGCAATTGTGATTATTGGTAGGTACATGATGATTATGTGCATACATTCCAGTCAATATTGAGCTTCGACTTGGACAACATATAGGTGTTGAAACAAAACCTGAGTTAAATGTTACTCCACGTTCCTTTAGTAGATGTACGGTTTTTGGCATAAACTGTAACAAAAGAAAATATATTTATTCTTTTCTTTTTATTTATTTGTTATTCTATTCATGAAATAAATATTGCTAAATGTTAATATTCAATAATTTATAAAGATTATCAATTTAAAAGGAATCAATCATAAAAACAAAAACCTTCTGATACGAGATCTAGAATTACTGATAAATGTAGATTAGGAGTTTAACTCAACTCTAAACTGACATATTTAAACATGATAAACTATGAAAAACATAAATACCAAATAAAACACGAAAAGACCTGCATAGAGCCTAATTCAATATCTTGGTCATCGGTTATGATAAGTATTATATTTGGTCGAATTGGTGACCTGAAAAATTGATATTTGAATTTCAATGATACATCTGATTTAAATAAATTAATTGAATCCACAACAGAAATGAAGGAAGTATAGTGCATTGTATTCATGGCAACAAATTTCATATAAAGCATACTGTAGAAAGAAATAGGAAACAGAAATTTAAACTTCAATCTGTTTCATATCAGGGTAAAGAAACTTCGAGATCGATTTAAAAGCTGATTCTAAAAGGCTTGAAAGTTTTACAATTGAAATATAACTCTTAAAATCACAGTTTTACTAAATTCTGATAAGCATGTTGATTATTATATTCACTTTTGATTTTTTAGAGGAATATTATTTCTCATATCTATTTAAAATATAATCGTAAACTTAAATATTTATATTATGCATAACATTAAGTATATGTATTTAAGTAAAACTCAAATACTGCATTAAATTTTAGCACTATTTAATGAAATTTCAAAATTTTTAAAAAAACATTTTTTTTTGTTAAAAAATATTCTTGAAAATTTTAAATTGAAAATAATAATAGCAAAGAAAAGGAAAAAATTATTACCATGCTTCGAATAATGATACATACCATAAAAGATATGATAATGATAACCAATATATGAAACCTGACATAGTGATCAGGAATATGACGAATTATCGACGTATCGAACAAAAGATGATAACATTATTTAAATCGATGATAATAGTTATAATGTAACATAGCAATGATAACAGTAATGAAAATGATACTATTATATTTTGCTAAATAAATTAAAATCAAGAAATTATTTGGGTTTTTTTTTTTTTTTTTTTTGTTTTTTAAACGAACTCATTAAGTGAAAACTATAATTAGCTTGTTTAAATTTTTTTTTGTTAGAAAAAATGACAGGAAAAGAAAAAAAGATAAAAATGTGAAGAAAAAAAAGTAAAAATATATTTTCCTCTCGAAACAACAAATTATTCTAGAATTTGCAAACTTGCTATATCATCCTTTTCTATACGGCATCTGATAAAGATGATAAAAATTCTTAACAACAAAAAAATATAGAAAGTGAAATGGAAAAAGTGAAAAATAAAATAAAAATTTAGTCATTATCACAAAAGTAGTTAACAGCAGCCAATAGCAGTTGTTTGAGATGAAAATTTTTCTTCAAAAATTGAAAAAGATGAAAAATGATGAAAGTAAAAAAAAAAAAAAAAAGATAAAAGAAACCGCTAAAACAAGAATAATCATTGAGCTGTTTGATAATTGAATGTTGTAAATATTTCAATGATTATGTCACATTTTCTACATTTAAAATTTATTTTACTTCACTGTTGCTTATTATAATTCATTACAATTTATAATCTTTTGCAATTCAACAACATTCACATTTTGACATAAATAATTTTTCGTATTTTTTTTGATATTTCCATCGTAATTTGCAAAATTTTGCATAACAAAACGAAATTCATAAATTTCGAAGAAAAAAAAAAATTTTGACAAAAAATTCTTTAAAATATTTATTGTTCAATTTTACACCAAAAAATTACATTGGGAATAATTTTTAACTTAATTTATAAGAGAAAAATGAAAATCATTTCAAATTTGGAAATGATAGGAAACATATAAGAATATGCAACGTTACGTAAAAATGTATAATGTACATGTAAGGAGAAAGCCATGAATAAGAAATTAATACTACATATAAATAAGAGAATTTTGTTATAACGTAAAAACTAAGAAATTAGATATTAACACTAAATCATTGAATCGAAATTGAAATAGAAAAAACACTCTAAAGATATACATACTTTTTTTCCTTCTGCAATTATATTCAAAATAAAAAATCATAAATTTTTCATCCAGAAATCATCTAATATTACTTAAAGAATAACAAACGATTGAATATTCTTTACCATTCATATACTACAACACTCATTTTTTCCGCTTTTTTTTTCGAATTTTATATATTTTTTGAATATAAAACAAATGGAATTAAAATTAAATATCAAGCAAGCTTGTTTACATAGAGTTCTTCGTCATTTCGCCAGCATATCAGAAATACATTTGAATTATTTTGTTATTTTATGCAAACAGAAACTTTTATAATATTTACCTCAAAAATCTTTATAATATTTACCCTCAAAAAAAAATTTATAATATTTTTTTTCTATCACGTTTCCTAATTCGATATTGTATTGTATGCCTTGCATAATATATATATATATATATATAAATATTCCTTCCAGATTTTAATTATGGTTAATTTTTGAGTATCTTTTGCAGTTGATCAAAAAACTTTCCAATAACAACGATTGTTTTCCTAATGTAGATGCAATTATTTTTCACATAATTTCGCAGTCCAAATTTTACCTATATTAATTAAATGAGATAGATTATGAGACTAGTCTATATTTACATCTCTGCTACCCTACTTTATGCTGGGCCAATTTCAGTAATAGGCCCAGATTTTGCTCAAAATTTATAAATTATCTGATAATTATCACTGATACCGCAATTTTATATAAGTCGACGGCCGATGAAATTTTACTGCTCTTTACGAAAATTTGAATGATTCATACTTTGCTGTCTTTATTATTTTTATTTCTTTTCCTCAGCATGATTCATTGCTTTTTTTTTATTTTTTATCATGATTTATCGTTTACGATAATGGTTTGATAAAATGAACGCATGTTTACGTAAAACTATTGTTATTAACGTAGGAATCAGCATATTCACGGACAATGAAAAGCGTATAAACATTTAATTGTGAATTTGAAAAAAAAGAGAATTCCGACAGATATAAGATTCACTGACTCATTTCAGTGATTACAAATAAATATTGTTATAATACATTTTTAAGAAAATAATCCCGTCATTTCATTGATTGTAATGACTTTTCTCGGTGTCAATAAATAAACAATCAGATGTGATAAGACAAGACAATGATAGTGATAACTATTGTCATCAAATTTAAATTTAAATTTGCTTTCCAAAATTTTTCAATTCAATTTTTCTTTTATTTATTTTTAATCGTGAAAAATCTCATTGTGCTATATATAATTAATCAATTAATTATCACTCAGAAATATTTTTAAATCAAATTTTTCTGTAATTCTTTGTAATTATTGTTGTATGATTACTTTTTTTTGGTAAAAGATGATTGTCGAGATGATGTAGATGTTTTTCCTCGACTGTTAGCTTGATATGAACTCCTGAAAAAATAATCTTAACAGGTATAATTATTTATATTCTCGAGAGTTGAACAAAAATTGCTTACGCAGAATTTAATCGTTCTCGTCCCGATGCGCTGCTCATTTGTCCGGTAGATTTATTAGACAAATTTTTTTCCGAATTATGTCTTCTATAACAAGATAATTCATTCAAAATTATGCTTTATTTTAATTTTTTATAAATTCGCAGCAAAATGAAATTACACTTTTGCAAATGCACTCTATTACGCATGCAAAATGCAGTATATTATGCATGCAAGTGCAATATATTATGCATGCACAATATAAAATAGCAACACTAATGATATATGTAATGTATATAATCGAATATATTTATATAAAATTATAAATGTATTTTAATTAATTCATAAAAATATTTCATTTATCATTTATGATAAAATAAAAATGATAATTTTTAAATGAAATTATTTGTAAATTACGAAAATATTTTTTAAATAAATAAATCAATCAATAAATTATTAGAATAAATAAAATAATTTACATTCTCGACGAACTCATTTCTCTTCGTCGATCATTCCCACAATTCTTATCAATACGTGATCGTCGTAATGATTCGGATCGTTTCGACGAAGTGTTTAAATGATGTTCTGATTTTGTTAAATGATAATCATTTTTTGTAGCTATCATTTTGCTATCACGATTAAACGATGTATCACTTAATCGATGATAATTATTTGATGATGATGATGATGTTATTGTTTTATTAGATGATCGTGAATTCATCTTTTGCACCTAAATTTACATATTCCTTATTAATCAAAATTAGTTAAATTGTTGCAATATTTTTTAATCGAATACTTATTAAAAATAGCATATAATATGAAATTTCTTTTATTTTTCTTGCAGACTTACTAGTATCGTATTCATATGAAATGATTGTAATAATTTAGTATTAATAAAATTATTACATTGTTAAAAATATTATATGATATGATAGTTTAGAAATAATCCTAATCAGTAATATTTAATTTAGCAATTTACGAAAAATAAAATTTGTTATTTATTTCAAAATTTTAAATTCAGATCTTCCAAGAAATATTTCGATCAATATTATCATTCATAACTGATAATTTTACATTACAAATTATTTTATAATATAAAATTAATAAAAAAGCAGATGAGGAAAAAAAAAGAAATCAAATATAATTAATTTAAAATATCCCTAATTGTTTATCTTTCCTTTTTAAACATTTTATTTTTTTTTGATTTTATCAAAAAATCAATACCGTAAAATTGTTGTTTTTATAAACGAATGATTATTTGATTATAGCATTAATGAATGATTATGATTATAGTATTAGCGAATGATTAATTGATTGATTAATTGATTACAGCATTTCTATTAAAGCATTATGAAATTCCTGAACTGCTAGACTTTATTTATAGATAATTAATTTAATTTCGAATTACAATTTCAAAAATTATATTCGATTATTATTTTAAATACAATTTACAAATTTAACCTAATTTTAATGCAAAATCATTTTGAGTAAAGTAAGAAAGATTTTATTTCAAACTTTTTTTTGATTAAATTAATTAAAAAAAAAAGTTTAAATATTAGTTACTCCTTTACCTTTATCGGTCCCTTCTTTTCATGTTGCATTTTACAAAATGGAATATGTCGTTCTGCGGCCGTTTCATTAAAGCTACGTCCGCAATATTTGCATTTCACATAATCCAAAATAAATTATCAAATATATTTTTTCTTATTTTATTATACAATATGATATATTACTTACTTATTAACTATAAAAATCTGAAAATATTAATTAGATATTAAAAAAATTAAAAAATTTACATTTAAATTAAATATGAAAAATACAGCAATATTGTATCAGTAATTGATAAAATTATCAGATATCTATGATAGCAAAATTAGTAATAGATAATCATTGAATTATTGAATATGATTCAAGAATATTATTTAATTGTGTATATTTATACGACATTTAATTTATTCGTTTGAATTATCAAAACAATATTTTTGCTAATTTGTATATTGTTTTTGTTATAATTTAATCCAAAATTTAATTTGATAAAAGCGAAAATTTAATTTGATAAAAATTGACAAATGATATCATTAATTTTATAATTTTTTTCTTGTTAAAATTTTAAAAAATATACCCTGATATTCTGGTTTGATGAATTTCCTTTTTATATCAAATGATATGATATCATTTGATTTGATTATTTCATCATCTGTTTGAAATTAAATTTATGAAATTGAAAGATTTTTTTTTTCAATTATTATTTGATAATTTATCTTTTTTTTTTTATAACATTTTGATTGATAGAAAAGTTTAACCTTTTGGTATTATCATTTTTGGTAATGATGAAAAAGTTGTATCATCACCATGAGATTGATAATTAGCCTGTTTTGATACTGATAGAGCATTGACGAATGCTTCATGTTTTTCACGCCAACTTGTTTTAGGCCTTGGAAATATTCCACCAAGCTGATAATTAATTAATTGATTAATTGATTTATAGCATTTATGTAAAATATGCAAATGTTGAAAATTGATTTAAAAGAATAGCAAAATTTATTTAAAGTATAATAAAAATTTGCAAATATAATATTTTATAAATCAATCAATCTCTTATCTTTTTTCAATATTCCTAATCTAATACTTAATTCAAATCATTTCAAAAAATTTATTATCAGGGTTTAAAATTATTTAAATATTTTATGATACGAATTTTGGTAAAATTTCTATATTTTTTTGCATTTCCATCGAAAAAAAAAAAAACAAAAATTAAACAAAACTTGTTTATCTTAACAGATGATAAGAATTCAAAAAATTTGAAAAGCTGTTTTGGATTACAATTGCTTTTGAGTAATTAAGTTCGAATTAATCTTTGTTAAAAATAAAAAATAAAAAAGTTACTATATCGATCATTATTCGCTTTCCTGATTTTTTTTTTTTTTTGTCATTGATAATATTATTATTTATTTGATCAGACGATCGAATCATTTCGGCGATGTATCTTATCAATGATGATAAAATCATACTGTAGAATAACAAAATATGTGATTAAATGTTTAGATCATTATGTTTACCTGTCATTTTCTGATTTTCAAATAGAATTAATTACTTCTATTAAAATAACTTTCTGATTAATTTCACTAATAAAAAAGTAACCATTTCACGTTCTTTACGAGCATTTATAACATTATCAATGGTAATATCTGATCCAGTTGCTCGTTGTTTTCCGGAATCAAAGATTTTCCGTTTTGCTTTAGCCATTTTCCGGCATACCACTTCATGTTTTACCTGAATAATGAATTACTTTAAATAAATAAGCAATAATTATATTAGCAATTTCATTTTCTCTCTATTAATTATGCTATGCGTAATTTTAATTTTGTATTCTATTTTATGAATAATAGTTTATTTAAATTTCATTTAAATTAATTTATTATAAAATTATTATTTATTATTTTTTTATAAATGCGTTTTTTCTTCAATACAAATACCATTGAAATTTCATTTTTGAATTTATAAAAAATTACGAAATGTTCGTTCATTGGTAAAACAAATAATTTAAAATTTCCAATATTTTCCATTTTAGTATTAATTTCAAAAATTCACAATTTTTTTGATTATTTATCTAAATTTATAAATAAAATTGCATTTTTTAAATTTATTTAGCAAAACTGTAATTTTCTTAATAATATTTGATGAAATGTTTATCAATGAAGTATTTATCAATAAGATATTTATCAATGAAATGTTTATCAATATTAATTATTTTTAAATATAGCAAAACTATAATTTTCTTAATAATGTTTTGATGAAATGTTTACCAATAAAATGTTTATCAATAAGATATTTATCAATGAAATGCTTATCAATATTAATTATTTTTAAATTCATATAGCAAAACTATAATTTTCTTAATAATGTTTCATGAAATGCTTATCAATGAAATGTTTGTCAATGAGATGTTTATCAATGAAATGTTTATCAACCAAATGTTTATCAATATTAATTAATACATACAAGACTGTTTTGAACAAAATTTCGTCCACAAATTTCACATTGATGCAATTCTTCATTTTCACCCGGTAGATTAGCTAAAATAAAACTTTTATTTCACTTTATATACTGTAAATATTCCAGTTTGAAATCAGAATATCTATTCTTGTTAGGAATGATATAAATAATTATGAATCAATAAGTAATCACTTATGGAATGTTTGATATTACTTCTTTTCTTTTTTCTTCAAAAAATACAAGTGGCTAATTTGCTTAATAAGTAAATTTCTAATACATTTTCTAAAATTAGGCGAAAGTTTTTTTCCAGCCTAAGGTTGAATATAGAATTTGATATTTTCCAATCTAAGATTGAATATAGCATTGCATAAATGATGCTGTCAAAGAAATTGATAAACATAAACAAAAAAAGTAAACAAAAAAATAAACAATAAACAAAAAATAAACAAAATAAACATAAACAAATAGACAAAAAAAGAATTAACAAAAAAAGTAAAAATTAATGATTGAGGCAAAAAAAATGAATAAATTATGCAGGTAAAATTAATTGATGGAAATTTCAAATATTATTTAGAAATAATTTCAAAAACAAACTTACCTGCACTATACCTAACTATCAACTAAACTTACCTATACTATACTTAACTATCAAATAAACTTGCCATACTATGATTGATTACTATCAAATAAACTTATCATACTATGATTGATTACTATCAAATAAACTTACCCATGCCGTGATTAGTTATCAAATACTTGTGAATTGATAATTATGAAATGAAATAGATAAGAATAAGTTGAAATAAGTTCTGAAATGTCACAGACTAAGCGTAACTATGGAAAAAATAATTGTCGTTACATTTGATGAAATAAGAAAGGCGGTTGCTAAGTGCATGTATCGCTATTTTGTTACTATTATTACGCCATTCCTATCATAATCATTATCATCATTATCATCATTTCAATAGCCATTGGTTGGAACAATAATAATGATATTATTACTAAGCTCATATTACTATCACTATTATCAACATTATCATCATCATCTATCTTGATTTATATTTCATGATTATTTCAAATGTTTAACCTCAAATCATTTTTTTTGCTAAATCTTTAAGTCTAACTGATCTCATGGAGTTTTATTATAAATAGATTGAGACTTGTATATCGATATATATCTATATACAAATCGTCGAGACTCATTTTCCATTTTTATTTTTTTGCTTTTCCTTTTTATTTTATTTTTTTCGTCTTATCCGATTTGATATGAATATGTTTAATTGACTTGAAAAGAAATAATACATTTCCTTTAGATATTATCGATAAAAACAGTTTTGATTTAGAAGAATAATCGACAAGAGGAAAAGTTTTCAGTAAATTAATTTAAAATATTTCAATTGAAATAACAAAATATAAATTCCTTCAAATGGAATGATAATAATTAAAGTAATTGATAATCGAACTGTATTTAAATCATTCCTATTCTATTTTATCAATTATTATAAATTGTTGAAATGAAATGATAATAATTTAAGTAATTGATAATTGAACTATATTTAATTTTTGATAATGAATGTGAACGAAGAATACATTTTATCTATTATTATAAATTGTTTAAATGAAATGATAATAAATTAAGTAATTGATAATCGAATATATTTAAATCATCTCTCATTCTCAATAAAAATATTTTGAAAAAGAAAGAATACATTTTATCTATTATTATAAATTGTTGAAATGAAATGATAATAATTTAAGTAACTGATAATCGAATATATTTAAATCATCTCTCATTCTCAGTAAAATATTTTGATAATGAAAGTGAACGAACAAATTTTAACAATTAATTAAATGAAAATACAATTTACCTATTGCTCAAAAATTTAAAATTATAATATATATGAAGAATGTTTTCGTAATATGTTAAAAAATAATTTTCCATATACGAAATATTCGAATATCATGATTTGTTATAGTAATTTTTAGACAATATATTTGTAAAATAATTCTAATAATATCTATTGTTTTGTTTTTTTTTTTTTTTTTAATTTTAAATATATCATTTTATTTTCGAAAAGTTTCTCAAAATAATCGAATTCGTATGTTTCAATCTGATAATTTGAAATAATTGTTAATACAACTTGTTTCAATGATATTAAAGTTACGTAATTCTTAGAGATCGAAATATTTATGTCTTTTTTTTTTGTAAGAAATAATTAATTTTAATTGCTACAATCAATAATAATTTTAATTCGATTTCAATTTTTATTTTTTATTTTCTATTTTTTCAAGTACAATACATCAACGTTTGATGAAGATGATTTGATTTCTATAATAAATTAAATTAGTAAAATCGATAATAATATCGATACTTAAATTAATTTCATCATATAAAATTTCATTATATAAAAAAAATTACAGATGTATTTATTTCTTTGTCAGAATCTTTTGATTTTGACCAAGTATATTTAGATTTAGCACCATTTTTGATTTATTTTTGAGATAAAAAAAAAGTTAGAATTTTTTATTAATTCAGATTTCAAATTTGAATTGAAATTCTTATTTGAAATTAAACAAATTCTTTCGAATTCTTTCGAGTAAATTCTATAATTTTAATCGATTTAATTGATTCAATATATATTTAGTATTTAGACACATTTTATGGAATTAATCATTTCTGATATAAAATTTTCCTTTCCAACTTTACTAGGCTATTTTGATTAATGCATGAATTCAGTTAGAATTTTCACTCTTTCTTATTATTACTTCTGATTAATACATGCTCATATCGAGAAGCCAATGACGATATTAAATTCTTTCATTTTTTTCCCTCTCTCTCTCTCTCTTTCTTTCTTCCTTTCTCTCTCTAAATCAAATTTTCTTACTCTCCGAAGTTTTTCCTTTTAATTAATATACCTTTCCATTACGGTAGCACTGCAAGAAAAAAAAAATACATTTTATTTCACACTTTTTTGACCATACACTTATCGAGAATTTTTTTTTTTTTTTTGTGAGTCCATAATAACTTACTTTTAAGCAGCTTTTTTTCGAGCAATTTTTCGATATAACTCATGTTTAATATTTCGTTACTATTAGTATTTTTTTTAGTTATAATAAATAATTCGATTACAATGCGCTTGATACGATAAGTTACAGTAGTCGCATGTGTTACGGTAATTTGCAAAAACAACAATTCGTAGCATGATGGTTGCTTCTTTTTTGATTTCATTACGGTATTTGCTTCTTTACTTTTTGCAATTGTTAATGTATTAAAATAAAAGTTTAATTAATGATTGAATGTATTATTCTGAATAGAAGAACATCTCAAATACGAGAATATTTCTGATTTATGAAAAACTATTTTGCTTTTTGTAATAATTTTTGCAAAATTTGTT
Organism: Dirofilaria repens; assembly: GCA_008729115.1. Classification (NCBI taxonomy): domain Eukaryota; kingdom Metazoa; phylum Nematoda; class Chromadorea; order Rhabditida; family Onchocercidae; genus Dirofilaria; species Dirofilaria repens. Next base: position 239,950 of record SNRZ01000088.1, read on the forward strand.
GCAGATTAAACAATATTCTGAAGATAGAGAGTGATATATTTTTGAAAATTTACAATAGACTGATAAAAAACACTACAATAGACTAACAAAAACACTACAGCAACTAATAACTGATTAGTTGATTAGTCTTTTTAATTGATAATATATCTTATGATATAATTTTATTACTGTAAATAAGAATATCTTAGCAATTTCTCATGAAATTATCTAATGTATGCGCAAGCGATTCATTTAGAAGGATTCAAAATTGCATCATTATATCAGACAATCTTGATCTTGATAATGCGTTGAATACTAATTTCTTAAACCTAAATACTATTTTTAATTTCATTCATAATAATCTTTTCATTTCCTACTGAATATTAACTAACTAATAAATTACTAAGTGCTAAGGAAGTATATCTAAAATTTATGTTTAGAAATATCAAAAAATTTAATCAATTCAAATATCTTAAATATCATTTTCATAGCTGACCTTTTTTTGCACTAAATTTTCAAAACTTCAAAAAAAACTCTCATTTAATTATTTCTCTATTTGCTAAAGAATTCGATTTGAATGTTTTTTTATTCAAAAATACATTAGTCTGCTACCGCACGATGAACGAATCCTCTTGATCACCTTAAAAACATTATCAGCAAAACATTTCGGATAACTCAATCTTTCATCAAAAAGTTCCAATTAAAAATCAAAACATCCATATCCATACATACACACACACACACACACATACATACATACACACATACACCATATACATATCTGCTTTTGGAAAATATCTGCATTGGAAAATAGAGAATCCTGCATATTCTTTGTCATATATAACTACCTACCTTTTCAACCAAAAAACATTACCACTCACTGCAAGCGAAAATTCTATATGTAAATTTATGTTAGAACAATCATTGTATAAAAGAATGCTTTACTAGAAATTAAGAAGATATAATAATAGAAATAAAGCAAAATGATCCCTTTTAACATGCTACTCAAACGGAATGAAATGCTAACTCTTCATAAACTGTTTTGCATATTGACATAGGTATACTCCATTACTAATAGTATTTATCAGAACATAGTGTATATTATTAATTTATAAATTCCAAATAATAAATATCATTTTCTTAATTATCTAACAAATCTCTTATGCCGGAGAAAGCGCATCAACACCAGGAAGTACTTTCCCTGAAATATAAGCACTGATTAATAATGTATATGACATCTATGATGTATGAAAATTATTAATGAAAAGTATTGTCATCTTCCTACTACGATGAATCAATTATTTCATGATGATGATATTAAGATGCAATTTGCATAAAGAAAGCGATATAAAAAGAAAATCTAAAGTGTAACATTCTAAGAAATAAGAAGACTTATGTTATACAAAAAAAAAGCAATTTTAATAATATCTGATGATAAGAATCCTAAAATATTGGATGTAATAATCTTCATTAATCAATAAAGGAAAAAATATACTTACCTTCAAGCAATTCCAGACTTGCACCACCACCAGTACTAACATGGCTTACTTTGTCACCAGTCTTCCACTTCTTGCAACATGTTGCTGTATCACCACCACCTTTAATAGTAAAACTATGACCTGTACTGTTTAACCTGAGAATGGGTGAAACGCAGTTTTTAGAATGATATATGATGAGTAGAAATTAAAAACATAATCAAATAAGAATGAAAAATAATAACCAATGATAGTAACGGCTCCCTTAGAAGTAGCATCAACAACAGCATCCATTATAGCTTTTGTTCCTTTCGAAAAATTGTCCCATTCGAAAACACCTGCTGGTCCATTCCAAACAATAGTTTTTGCACGTCCTACAACTTCAGCAAATTGTTTAGCTGTTTCTGGTCCAATATCAAGGCCCATCCATTCATCCGGAATACCTGAGTTGAGGTCTGCTGTCTTGAACTGGGCATCCTGAAGTAATCTTGATTTGTTTCAAAACATGAAGAGAAAATTTTTTGGAAAAAAAACTAGCTTTTTAAGGCTTTTGTTACTGTTGAAACAAAAAACAGATACCTCTTTAAAATCATCAGCAATTATGAAATCAACTGGCAAATGTATTTTCACACCCTTCTCTTTCGCCTTATCCATCAATTCATTCACTATTTTGGCACCCTGCAATAAAATGTTCCATACTAGCCAATGGCTAATGTGTTAAGATCTTAAATATCATCTATGATATTTTTGATATTACTAATTAGAATCACACATCTTTACATTAATAATATCTTATCATAATTCAGCATCAAAGAAATATGCATATCAATTATGCTAGCATAACAATACTTATATATATTATAGACATAAGTTGAATTATATTGATTATGATTAAAAATTCCGTGGTAGAAAGCATGACAGGAAAAGTTTATCATGAGAAGAATATTTATATCGAATAACTAAATAAATAAAAGTTTACCTCAGTGTCAAAAAGTGATTTCCCAATATTGATATTATTGATAACCTTTAAAAATGTATACGCCATTCCACCACCAATGATCATTTCATTAACCTATTAAAACAAAATATAAATATTTTAAATCAAAGCTATGTAACACATTTCTCTTTTCATATTCATATTTTTAAATTTTTATTAAAAAAATTTTTTAAAACAGTGATATCTTTATTGAGAATTTTATTTTCCTTAAGAATAGAAAAAGATTTTAACTTTTTAACATTTCTAGCTTCTAATAAATGATTATTTCTCATCATATGAATCAAGCAATGCTTCAATAAAAACTTATTGAAAATTTGATTCGACAAAAAAACGGCAGCAGAGTTTATTTTTGAGATGATAAAATTTTAATATGATAAAATTTTTAACATGAAAAGGATATTCAAACATGGTAATTACCTATTCGATTATAAAAAACGTGAAATCAAAAAAAAATGCTTCATTTAAAAATTGTCTAAACAAATACATTATATTTAGAAAAATAATTCGATATTACTTTATCTAAAAGATTGCGGATAAGCTGAATCTTGTCTGCTACTTTAGCACCACCCAAAATTGCTAGAAATGGTGGAACAGGATTATCTAGAGCTTTTGCAAAATAGTCCAATTCTTTCTTCATCAGAAAACCAGTGGCACGTTTATCTAATTTCACACCAACCATTGAGCTGAAAATAATGGAAATGATTACAGAGGAAAATATAACCATGCAGAAAAAAATGATGAATATATTTATTATATATGATTTTTTCATCGGAATTTATTTCAAAAAAAATATTTGTATCAAAATAGTTTAGAAATGAGCCAGATAATTGCAGTAAAACGTAATTCGATTCAAAAATCCTGATATAATGTTTAATAGAAAGTGAACCCTTGGCCTAAAATAAATGATTAAAAAACTATGTATTTTTTTTCTAGCAATTAATATCATATTGATAAGTATTATATCATCGATGAGAAAGGTTGCATCATTCTGAATTACTATATATATATTTCAGATATATAAATAAAGTAAAAAAGTATTTACCTGTGCGCACGATGAGCAGTACCAAATGCATCATTCACATAAACATCACCATGTTTTGTCAACGATGCACGAAACTTGTCGATATCACTTTGTGATGCCTTTACCTAAAATTAAATAATGAGAAATTGCATATAACTACGAAATGATTTATTTGATTAATATGATAAAAAATTCACCATTTCACTTGTTATTAAATAACAATAATAGTTGAATAATAATATCGATTTTACAGCATCCTTACTACTAATTCTCAAAATTTAGAAACTTGAATGGCTAAATTTAACAATCTATTCAAGTATCTCCAATATGACATTTTCTTTGTTTATTAATTGTATGTTTGATTATTAATTGATTTAGTTGTTGGATTAAGTGAAATGATTTATGATTTCATCTTTTCTCGAGTAATAGATACAAGATGTCATATATGTGAGAGATTTGATGCACTGAATGAACTTAGTCAATGTAGATAATCCATTTTAAAAGCATCAAGAAATACCTTTTCACCCTTCTCATTTACACCCTTTTCCTTCTTCTTCCAAATAAAATCGAAGATTTTAAGTAAAATAACACTACCAGGAGCAGGATCAGCTGTAGCTTTTTCCGCTTCCGGTCCAACACAATCATGTACAAAGGTGACATCTCTACAAGCATTATAAAAATTATTTCGTTTCATTCTATTAATCTTTTTTTAGATAATCTAAGGTAACAATAATAATTCTATTAATCTTTTTTTAGAATAATCTAAGGTAACAATATATTAATCTTTTTTAGAATAATCTAAGGTAACAATAATAATAAGTAATAAAAAATATCTCTCGACTGGTACTTCATTTCTCAATAACTACTAATCACATACTTCTAAACAAATTTTAAACAAAATTACCTACTTTCCGAGAACACTTTTTAATTCCGCTACAACTGGCTCCAATGTAAATTCCATTTTTTTCATTCCATCTGGACGTCCCAAATGTGACATTAGTATAACTGCTTTTGCACCATGATCTAACGCATACTACAACAGCATAATATGAATGAAATTTAAAAGTTAAACGAAATTTAAAAATAATTTCTATAAAAATAACCATTATTTAATTCCCAATTGCTTCTCATCTACTAAATAAAAATCTCACATCATAAATATCTTTGTCGAAAAAAAAAAGAGCAAAAAAATTGAATGATATGAATTACAACTAGGAAAACACTAAAATTGGAGATCAAAAAACAATGAGCTTACTTTAATAGTTGGTACTGCAGCTGTAATACGTTGGTTGTTCGTAATTTTGCCATCTTTAAGCGGTACATTAAAATCAACCCGAATTAGAACTCTTTTATCCTTCACATCTACTTTATCGATCGATAATTTATTCAGTGTCATTTTGCTTTGTATTTGACGTAAAAATGTTCGAAGGATAGCGCTGGAAATTTTATATATAAATTTCTAATGCAATTAGTAGAAAGTGTTAAAATGAAAATTTCGTCAAAAATAAATTTTTCGTAATGTATAACATGAAAATATCATTTACAAGAATATTTGAATAATTTATATTACTGGACAAAAAAAAAAAATATCATTTTTATCAGAAAGGATTCATTTGTTGGTTTACATAAGTTTCATTTCAAACATTACAATAGTCAGGTTAATTATCATAATAAGCAATTTAAATATTATAACACACAATCAGAATGATATCAGAATATAGACAATTATCATTATGATACGTACTGCTACAGATAATTATCATAACTTTAATCAAACTACCATAAATTGCTCTCTGAGAAAAGTGACTTTTTTGCAATGGTAAAGCTTAAATAATAGTAAAAATTTAAAAAAATAAAATAACATATGCAAAACTTAGATCCTTATCTGATTAATCATCACTTCTGCAGATAATCGGATTTTTTTGGAAACTTTTTCTGAAAGAAATGAAAACAAAATATTTTTTTAGTGAAAAAATTTTTCACAAATGCAGAAGAGACGAATGAAAGTGATAATTTTATGCTATAATTATTACTGTCAATACTCATTTTCTACTCATTTTACTGTTAATTTAAAACTACGGTAAAATGTATGCATCTATCATATGCTATCTATTTTGCAATCACAATAAACATAAATCCCATACCATAATGGAATAAAACAGGTTTTAAATAACAATTAATCTATACTTTTAGAAATATATTGCACTATCTGGCAACTCCCCAATCCATAGCAAGGTGGGTTTTTATCCTCTAATAGATATACCCAAATTGAAATTAGCAAGGTTAGGATCATACTCTTTAATAGATATATCCAAGTTGAAATTAGCAAGGTAGGGTCATACTCTTTAATAGATATACCCAAGTTGAAATTAGCAAGGTAGGATCATACCCTTTAATAGATATATCCAAGTTGAAATTAGCAAGGTAGGATCATACCCTTTAATAGATATATCCAAGTTGAAATTAGCAAGGTAGGATCATACCCTTTAATAGATATACCCAAGTTGAAATTAGCAAGGTAGGGTCATACCCTTTAATAGATATATCCAAGTTGAAATTAGCAAAGTAGGATCATACCCTTTAATAGATATACCCAAGTTGAAATTAGCAAAGTAGGATCATACCTTTAATAGATATACCCAAGTTGAAATTAGCAAGGTAGGATCATACCCTTTAATAGATATATCCAAGTTAATATTAATTAAAGCTACAAAAAAAAAGAATCGTAAACAAAAAAATATCATGCAGCGCAATAGTGATAATGAATGATAAATTTAGCTCGAGAGGCGTGTAATCATCGAGAATACGTGGCATAGAGAAATTTTATAAATAACTACGGGATACACGTAAATATGAAATAGCATCGAGGAATGAAGAAAAAAAAATAAGAGAAAAAAATCAATTTTAAATTATCCCGACTACTGGAAATTCTCGAAATTTCCGAATAAAATCCCCCGCATTATCGTGTTATTTTGTATGTTAAAATATAGAACGGAATTAGAAGAAAACGAACATTCGGTGAAATATATTTACAGCCTGTCGAACAAATAAGCCTAAAATAACGCAACTTGCACACTCATACACTAAACTAATATTCTGCACCTAAGCCGGTCGGTCGATTTTAAACTCTCCGTTCATGTATGTCTGCATATGTTTTATGTGTCTGCTGCATGTAGTTATGTCTTTATATCTCGTGTCTTGTATATCTGGCATGCATGCATATCGTGTTGTATGTTATGTATTTCGCGTTTCTCTAGAATAAGTGCTATTTCTTCTATCTCTCGATTTCCCGTGAATTATCCTTGTGAATTATCCCCGTGAATTATTCCCGCGAATTATTTCCGCAAATTATTCCCGTGAATTATTCCCGTGAATTATTCTCGTGAATTATCCCGAGAATTATTCCCGCGAATTATTTCCGCAAATTATTCCCGTGAATTATTCTCGTGAATTATTCCCCTGAATTATTCTCGTGAATTATTCTCGTGAATTATTACCCTGAATTATTCTCGTGAATTATTCTCGTGAATTATTACCGTGAATTATTCCCGCGAATTATTTCCGCAAATTATTCCCGTGAATTATTCTCGTGAATTATTCCCCTGAATTATTCTCGTGAATTATTCTCGTGAATTATTACCGTGAATTATTCTCGTGAATTATCCCGGTGAATTATTCTCTTCCCGTGAATTGATCTCGTGAATTATTCCCGTGAATTATTTTCGTGAATTATTCCCGTGAATTATTCTCGTAAATTATTCCCGTGAATTATTCTCGTGAATTATTCCCGTGAATTATCCCTGATGAATTGTTCTCATGAATTATTCCCGTGAATTATTCTGATGAATTATTCTCGTGAATTATTCCCGTGAATTATTCCCATAAATTACTACTGAATTATCCTTGTGAATTATCCTCACCAATTATTCCTGTGAATTATTTTTGTGAGTCGAAGGATTGTAATGGAATCATGGATTACTGCGTTGAAGCTTGTCCTATAATAATATATCCGTGATACTCTTATCATGAATACAGATCATTAAATCTTGCCGCTTTTCAGAGAGATAGTAAGAAAAAATAACAATTCTAGAAACTTATAAGATACGGTAATATACAAAGTATTCTTCTCAATCTTGAAATTTACAAATTTCCGAGAATTTACAAAATACTGAATCCAATGAAGATATGTACTTTGATATTAGCATCATAGCCTGATAATGTTTCAGTTCTATCTATTAACGATTCTAACAACGACTTTGTGAATCTTAGAGAAAAAGAAGTTATTATTCTATTTGAACTGAGGTCATACTGTAAATACATGCTTAAATGGATTCTGTATCACATATGTTCGAATGGGACTTATACCATAGTACGTGTTCGAATAATGGCTCTACAAAATACATGTTTCAATGAAGATCATATTGTAGTGTATATTTTGGAAGGAGTAGTATTTAAATAAGGATTATTTTACAATCCATACTTTAATAGAATCGTACTGTATATCTGGATGGATTATACAGTAACATGTTCTTGAATAACTATATTTAATGCATGTTTGAATGGGCAGCATACTGTAATACATGCTTGAAAGAAAACCGTATAGTACATGAATGGGAATTGTACTGTAACGCATGTTTTAATAAAAATTATACTGTATAAATTTCACGAAGTGGAAATTTTGCAATTTAATTTGAAAAATTTAACACATTCCCATACAAATTTTGAGAAATTATTTGTTATCAATTCTCTTAACCGCAGTTGCAAATTAGCTAACAATTTTCACAAAACATTGGTGAGAACTGCTTAATACCGTAAAAAAAAAATCACCAAATTTCCCAATATCCATTTCATGTTTTTTGAAATATTATCTAAGCCACATTTAACAATTAAACGTCATTCTAAGATGCTTATATTAGCTAGGCCCGGAGTTTTAAAGATATAATGAAGAATAAAAGAATCGAACAACCTATTTTGCTATAAATCGCTATGCGTAATGCTCATAATCAAATTGATTTACTTTTTACAACCAATTCCGATATGCAAATTAGTTATTTTAAAAGTGAAAAAAAACATTTTAAATATTAAACCATCCACTTTTATTAGTAAACTAAAATATATTTTAACTACCTTACGAGATAAAAAGAATGAAAAATGATTTAATAATGTACGAATAATCGAGTACATTCAATCTATAGGTTTATTGAATACTAAAATATTTGAAAATATGATAAATGGATAATACTGTTAAGACTTGGAAGAAATACGTTTCGAATGAAAACAGAGAAGCAGTTAAAATGTTGAAATCAGAATCTTTTTTTGTCAATTTAAAATACCAATTCAATTTGAAATATATGTTAGAATCTTACAAATAGTTTACATATATTTCAAGTGAGACAAAATAATATCATGCAAAAATTCAAAAAACCATTTAATTCTATTTTATACATTCAATTTTCACAGAAAAAAATTCAAAAAAGATGATCAAAATTACGCTGCTTCATTAATGCTATATTGGCGCTATGTTTTTCTATCAAATTGTATCCACTAGTAAATAAGATCAAGAAATGATCTCGAAAAACACCGCTAGATCAAGGCTGATGAACTTAAAAGTTTATTATCGCCGTTTCTCTCTACAAAATTTTGAAGCATGTTCGTTTAAGTATTATATTATGAAATGTTAGGCCAATCATTTTGAATTTCAACATATATTGTATTCGAAAAAGGTGATACCATTTGAAAAAAGATAAATAAATTGATTAAGTAATAAAAGGAATATTTTCGTGAGTGATAAAATAATTATCAAACTTTATGAAAAATGCTATATCAATAAAGGATGATTCGCAGACAAATGCTAAAACAAAGTGAAATACTAATGAGAATGAAATTTAACATGAGAAACTAATCAAATTCTAATAATTATACATCTGACGAGAAAAAGGATTTTAAAATAAATAAAAATAAATATTCATGCTGAAAATACTCCAAATGACATTTAATAATATTGGAAGAAGGAAAAGTAGCAAATTTTTCAAGCTAACACTAAATTATCAAAATTACATTATAAATTAATAATTAAAACTTCAGTGATGATTTCATTCCATAGGTGATTATGCTTATTCTTCATTATCCAACGAACTTATTAATTACTATAAATATGAAACAACAATAAGGAAGTTTCTACAACTAAACAGGAAATCATTACCAACAACGTTCAAGAAATTTCACCTTCGAGCTCTGGTACCGACATGGCTTCTACTTCGTACTTAGAATCATGCTTACTTAATATTCTTAGCAGCGGTCTCATCTTCATCCACCATTGATGTTTTGGTACACGATGTTCGAAATCAGTTTCCAACGATAACTCTTCTACAGATGTAAATACCGTTCGACGACCCTCAAAATCAAATGATATTTTGCTGTATAATCTATCTGACAAAAATACTAAACTTTTACAGATCTCTTTTAAAAAGATGAACTAAAGGATAAAAATCCATCTAATTCATCAGATATTCTTTCTTATCCCTTTTATTACCTAAAATTATGTACTAAACGACAAACTATTTACCATCAGTCCTAACAATGCAGCGCTGTCCGGAAAAACCGCATTCAGAATACCAGTTTTTGGATCAGTATACTTTTGTATTTGCAGAACAATGAATTCTAATGCACGAGCAGCAAGTTTTGTTCCCATATTACGATCGAATGGTGTTGGATTACCACCTTGTTGTGCATGTCCTAGCACATTGGTTCTGAAAATTAGATTCAAGAAATTAAAAGTGATTTTTTAACCAATTCATTTCATAAAACAAAAACATAGTCAAGTTAAAAATATGTTGATACAAATATATACACTCCTGAAAAATCCACAAGGCTTACAAAAAGTTAGAAAAATACAAAGATTAGGAAGAATAACCTTGTCGAGAATGCTCCTTTTCCCTCTTCAGCGAACAACTGATTCACAAATTGTGTAGTATAATTTTTGTTAGCAAATTCATTACGTACAATTAAATAACGCTGTATACCGGTACGCATTTTACGACTAATAACCTTCAATAACAGAATGTTTCAGCAAAATGAACTTCGTAATAAAACAATTACATGATCATTGGAAGTTCAAATCATCTATGTATATCGAAAAAAAAATTTTTTTCATTAATCTTACCTTTACGTCATCCATAATATCAGAGACATTGAAGTGTTCTTCGAAGATATAAGCATTATCAGCTCCAGATGCTAACGCCGATATAGTTGCCAAATAACCACAAAATCCGCCCATCGTTTCGATAATGAAAACTCGTTTTTTAGTGCCAGTAGCTGATAGTTTAATTTTGTCAATCATTTGACAAATTTCATTAACTGCTGTATCAGAACCAAGTGAAAGCGATGTTCCCGGAATATTATTACTGATTGTGCATGGAATAACACACATCGGTATCCGTAATGATGGATATTTATCCCGGGCACGTGAAAGAAGTAAGCAAGAATGGAAAGCCTGGAAAATAACCTCACATTGATTTTCAATACCTGTGATTAATATGATAAAAATATAATAAATCCCGTCAGCAACAGATTGAGATAAAATATAACTATGCTCCAAGACAAATAACAACATACCTCGGACCAAAAATTTCACATATAGATAGTAATCAATAATTACAAATAAATACTTTTGAAAACCAGCATTATTAATTAAACTTTAGTGAAAATTTAATCGTGGATATAAATTCAAAACGGTACGAAAAAAAAAAAACATTAGTATTTGCGTTACTCAAAAGCCGTGTTTAACATATAGTCACACTCTCAATATAACTAATATTAGATGAAGTAATGAGAGAATCTTGGCGATTATTACGCAAGAAAAGTTTCATTAATCAATTAGTAGATCATATTTGATTTAGATTGAAACTTCTAAAATTAACAATATTGTTTATGAATAAATTATATACGTGTTTACCTCAAATCCACCCACAAGTAATAAGCCATGAATATTGTACTTTTCAAATCCAGCAGCAACTTGATCCATAATTTTATCGGGTAACTGCTTCTGGGTTCCAAGAAATGAACCACCATACATCACCCAATTAGTAACATCACCCCAAGCCATATCCTTGAGCAATTTTTCATGAAGAATAAACAGATAAAGAAATAAACTGATCATAAATATTTATTTTCCTTCTTTTCTCCTTCAACAATCTTCAAACTTATTCTAAAGTAAAAATAAAACAATCTATTTATTTACCTGGACCTCTCCTCGGCAGAGTCCTTCGAACGAATTCTTTATACCATAAACTTTGTATCCATGATAAAGTGCCATTCGGACATACGAACGCACCACTGCATTCATTCCTGCAATAAACAAAAAAAATTTTTTTGTTCTTTTTTGAGTAAATTTCATGAAAAATAACACGCACCTATGATTGATTACAGATAAAAAATAAAAGCGAAGAATTAATTTAATATATTTTTGATAGAATAAGTAGTAGTGGCTAAAAAACAATCCACATTGTATATGAACGCATTAATATAAATAAATCTCTTGTAAGAAAAAAGAGCTCATAATCGAGCACATAATCATAATAATAAAACTTCTTTTTGGTTATATAATATGCTCAAAAATTTATTGATTATAAGCAAAATAGTAATTAAATACTAACCACCAGCAGGAGCACCAACATTAATTACAGCTAAATTGTGAACTGGACCATTTGGATCAGCGAATTTCTTTTTCGGTTCCACTTTTGTAAGCAAACGATAGGTTTGAAGATTTCGTTGAAAACTTCGACCTCTTAGTTTCACAGCAGTTTCCCAATCACGTTTATCCATAGCATCTTTTACCTAGAATTTTCACCTCTCTTAAAATGTATACTTGAATTTGAAATAAAAAGTTAACTTAATAATATCTCATGATTAATTGGATTACCTATCTATCTAATATAATGCATTTTTGATTGCATAAGTCGATTAAATGTTCGGACTCTTCTTGACAAAAAGGATACAATGATTTTAAAAAAATAGCAAAATTACCGCTTGCGTACGTTGAACACATTGCATAAGTGGAACGCGTACAATTACATTACCATCAATTGAAACAACACAAGGCTCTGATTCTGGTGTCATTTCCATCAAAGCAAGTACCGCTTCTGCTCCCATACGACATCCAAGTAATCGATCAAACGCTGATGGACTACCTCCGCGTTGCACGTGGCCCAACACAGTTACACGTGTATCGTAATGCAAAGTTTCCTTTACGACTGCGCGAACCTACAGGACATCATTTCGTGACATCAATTATATTACAAGAAAATGATTCAAAAAAGAAAAAATTAGGCGAAATATACCGATTCAGCAGTAATAGCTTTTCCTTCTCTATCCAATGCACCTTCTGCAACAATCACAATGTTTAAACGTGACCCTGCTCCACGCATCATTTGCAATTTTTGGCATAATACTGTTGGCCAGTCTACTGGTACTGGCCATTCCGGTATGAAACAGAAATCTGCTTCAGAAGCCAATGCAGCAACTAGTGCCAAGTAACCACAATGACGACCCATCACCTTAATTAATTAAAATACAATTTCCAGATCATCACTTTTGCTATCAAATTTGATACAAATCATTTAGCGAATCTAACTAATAATCGCAAAAATATATTTAATTATTGCTAAATTTTTCATGTGGTTTATACTACTTTTGGTTAATTTTAGAACGAAAATTTGGTTAATTTGTTTTAATATGATTAATTCCGTGATAACTTGAATGAAGTAGACCTACATTTAATGATTATTTTATTTCGTCCATTTTAATAAGAAAAATGAAAAGAACCTCAATAACAAATGTACGTTGATGACTTTGAGCCGTTGACATTACGCAATCAATTGCCTCGCAGATTCGTTGTAACGCTGTATCAGTACCAATAGTCATATCAGTACCACAGAAATCATTATCAATCGAACCAACGAGTCCAACAATCTGCAGTATTTTACATAAAGAAATTCTTTATCGTGATTCATGTAATCCTAAAATTATTCCAAATATATACTGTGATACATAAATTACATGCAAATGTTTACTTTATAAAATGAAATAAAATCTATTAATAGTGAATTTTGATATTAAATCATATAATCCAAAAAAAAAGCTAACCATAATACAAAGGAAAATAGTTGGTTGTACTCTCCAGTCGTAAAAATTATGCAAAAAAATTTAGTTCTCAATAGTAATATTTCAAAATCTACCTGGATGTTAGCACACTCATTCGCTTCTTCTTCGGTTATTCTTCCATTTGACAAAAGTTCTTTTATCAAATCGTGCCATTCTTGTCGGAAAAGATTAGCTCCCGTTAATGAACCATCGCCTGTTGAAAGGAAAATGAAATGCTCTTAATTATAGATACAACCTTAGAATGTTGAGATACATCAAAAAATATGACTTCTAATACAATGAGACTGAATAATTTGATTTTGATATTTTAAACACGAAATGATGAATGGCATCAAGAAAGTTTTTCATGTTACTAGAATAATAAGATTATCAAAGATTAATCTTTTTTAAATAAGGAAGTTACAATATACGTAAAATTATCAACAAAAGTGAGAAAGAACGAGAAAGACAGGATCAAGTTTGAACTGCTTTGTTAGAAACAAGTGTTCCAGAAATTCAACTGCGTAAATAACACATATTCTTATAGCTTCTAATCTCAATGAATAAAATTTTTCACTGAAACGGAAATTATTTGTCCAGGAAAAAAAAAACAATATAGAATTATTCGAAAAAATTCGAAATACGGAAATGATAAATCTACCTCCAATACATACAAGATTGGTGATGCGATGCTTGATAAGATTTTCAGCAGCTCGCAAACGTCCCGATCGTTCTCGAAAATCTTTACAACGTGCTGATCCAATAACAGTACCTAAATCCCTTTTCGAAAAATAATTTCTTCAAAAATTACACGACATAGTAAAAAAAAAGATTATTCAAATTTATTATGCAAAACTTTTTTAAAAAAAAAGAAACATTCAAATAGACCAATATATAATTGCTAACATTTTTTGTGATTAACAACTTACCTCCACACTGTATGATGTCCGATACTGATTGCCAATCTGCTTCTTTAATGTTATCACCACCATCTACCATTCCCTGATATCCTTCATAAATGAGAAAAACTCGACATCCAAGATAAATACCCATTCGTACTACTGATCGCACAGCACTATTCATCCCTTAAGGATCGAAACATTTTCTTAATTATAACGAAACTCAGTCAAAAGAACATTGAATCTTTTTACTGTCACTAAAATTGTTTAATTGCTTAATTTTCTAATTACCAAATATAAAACTTTTCCACAGTGTTAAAATTCAAACACCATTCTATCAAATAATAGTCAAATTAATATTAGTATGTTAAGTTATAATTAGTTCTATTTAATATTAAACAAAAATTTACCAGAAGCATCACCACCACTGGTAAAAACAGCCATACTACGACCTTTGTAAATTTGTGGTGCAATCGAAGTACCTTCTCGACCAACTGATGGTATAATAGAGTCGGATCGAAATCCCGAAAGATTTAAACGATCCATACCAGTACTTAACGGGCCAAAATCTTCGGGTGAACCAATCAATAGTTCCGATTTTCTCATTTTTTTATTTCTCCCTAAAATGCAAATTAGGCAAGAAACATTATTTTAATTAAAATAAAAGAAATCCCTCCTACATTTCATCACTGAATAAATTTAAATAGTCATCTATTTATTCATTCGTTACTTGCTTCTATTGTTGATTTCTTTTTCCTCCAACCTATTGAATACATAAACTTCAAACATGCTCTTTATAACAACTAACTGCATCAACAATTCTAATTGAATTCTATTGATATTGCATCTTAAAAATAAATCATTTATCGATTGATGACGTATGATAAACTAACTCATCATCACTAACAATAATAACTCTCAATACAATTAAGTTATCATATTTTTCGATTCTTCACTATAAATACGGACCTATTCTAGCATTCCTGAATGTAATGAATTTAGTAATATGATAAAGTTAAAATATTATTTCTCGAAGCATTATCAAAACTAAGCAATCACTAATTATCATAAATCTCGTGGTTGCTTGTTATTTTTGCTTTTTAGAAAATATAATTGCAAAATAATCTAGTTTTTCGGTACTGAATTATAAAAGATTTTAAGATGAAATGATTCATCTTCATTTAAAAAATGTTTTTTTCGCTTATTTTGACTTAGATCACTAATACTCATATAATAAAGGAATATGGATTTTCTTTAGAAAATTCAAGTAAACCAAAACAAAATCTAATAACAAAAAAAAAAAAAAAAAAAAAAGTACGATTAAATCGATGAATTATAAATGTCATCTGGAATAAGCAACAGATTACTTGAAATATAACATTTATTTACATAGAATTTGATCTAATAAACAAAGATTGAAATAAAAAAATGATATCAACATTGGATTCATTCTAAAATCAAGAAATTAACAAATGATGAAAGTAACATTATCATCTGATAACATTATCATCTGATATAACAGTATCAATTAAATTGAATTGAAAATCTTTGGAAGATATCTGTCACAAAACAAAAATATGATAAAAAAGAACTGAAAAACTAACCAAATTGTTTAAGTGATTATGTTTTTCTAATCAAAATGAACTAACCAAAATGATTATAAAAACCTTCTAGTTTTGAATTATCGAAAATACTGAAAATTATTAAAAATTGAGCGGAAAAAATTACATTTCACAATTGCTGTTACATAAAAATTAGTGGCGAAATGAGATAAATCAATTTTACTGCCAAATCTTGATGGAATAATTAATAGCATCAATCTAAAGAGAAAATTGTTAATGATTCGATTTTAATTGCATAATTTATTCCCAACGATTCAGCCCAATATTGCTGTATTTACTCCTTTTATATACTTATTAGATTTTATTTGTTGGTTTCGAGAAAAATTTGTATTAGATTTTATTTGTTGGTTTGGAGAAAAATTTGACAAATATATTAGAATGTCATAGCCTAAATCAAATAAAAAATAACAGCTTTAAATTAATTAGAGGAAAAAAAGTTTCACAGAACGATTAATCTATTCCTATCCTATTACTTTCGCCAAATATGTCCATATATACATTTAATGAAATTAGTATAATCCATTAAAAATCAATAGTTCCTTATTTTTTATCAGCTTAAATTACTATATTTAACTTTAAAAACAAAATGATAAAATAATTGAATTCCAAAAATGTTTGTTAGCTTTAGATAATCGAATGTGAACGAAATGTATGCTTATTTGCTAAACGACTGCCAATGTTGCAGCAAGCATACTATCTTGTATAATGATCGGCAAATCAAACACAAGGATTGTCGTCAGCTTTTTTTAGATATATATTTGTATGTTAAGATTTTGAAACATCAAAGGAATCGCAAAAAAGATACACAAGCAAAAAGAAAAAAGAGAAAATATCCAATCTCAAACACAACAATTTTTTTTTTTAAATTCTTTAATTCATCTAATCTGATGAATATTGCTTGCAAAACTGGGAATTTCAATCTTTTTTTTCATTTTACAGTTTCAGTTTCTCAAATTTTAACTTAGCAAGTTTAAGCATTCAATCTATAATTTTAAATCCTGGTTTGTTCTTCCAATTTCGTCAAACTTCAACTCAAATTTCCATTCATTGATATCGCAACGTATTGTATTCAATTCACCTGTTATCAGGATTTTCAATAAATTCCTTTAATTCTGCAATTTCCGACGCTGAAGTTTCAATCATTTTCACTAAAAATAAATATCGCGTAATAGATTTTAGAGTTTATTGTTCAATGTATATAAATGATAAACTACTTTTCAGCTTCCTAAACTCGAAAACTAATTATGGATCGACTGTTTAGATATTTAAAATAAAATTTAAATCATCAGGTAAAAATATGTAGGGAAAATCTCTCAATGATCTCATAAAAATCGATCTGATATAATAAACATTAAACAGTGAATTGGAATACAAAAAATAAAAATTGCAAACGATGATACCTTCTTTTTCTATGCTTTTAAATAAAGCAGTTTTTAACGATTCATCCGAATTTGAATTATATAAACCGAGAAGAGTTGCATCTGCTTCCAATAATGTTAACTCCTTTGTGGAACCCAAAAATAGCTCAGAAAGTTCGGGATCATGCAAACGAAGGAGAACCTTTGTTCCTATTGTATAACTTCTGAAACACAATTTTATATTGCTAGCTAACTGAACATAATCTTTGCCATCTGCGGAGAAAATAATGTCGAATGATATTATACAAAACGAAACTGATTCTATCAAATCCCAAATACCACACTCCTTCATAAAAACATATTCTTATAAGTAACGATTTGCTTAGAACTTCACGGATAGAGTTGTGCATTGAATATGTCGCAGCAAAATATTGAATGAAAACATACCCGTTTAAATATGAAAAGAAAAAAAACGTACAATATTGTACAGCAATTTTTTAGAAGAATCAATTTAAAACTTCTAATAATAATGAGATCTGATTTCATTTGATAAAAAATATTTATGTAAAGAGATAAATCACGATAAATTACGATCCAAAAATACTAATCAACTAACTCATTTTTCATCATTGGTGCTTTACAAACAGCATTAAATTTCATTCCCATATCGATATATAAATCATCTGCAATTCGGCGTACAATTTCCCCTACAACTATTCGCCCTTCAAAGTCACCAAGTTGTACAAATTTTGAATGTCGAAATAATTCTGCGAAACGCTTGCGATCCTCAAATATGGGAAGAAAAATCAAATTTTATATTTGTAAAAGGAAAAAATCAATCCAAAACTTAATTTTTTCTTATTCTTAAAAGAGATACTACTTCAAAATTATGAACTATTTTTTTTTTTAAATATTGCGTTTCAACTAATTTTCCTCTCTTGACTTTCAGAAAGAAAAAATTTCTGCAAGTTCTTAATGAAAAAATTTCTTGCTTTATGCAAGAAAATCATGAACAATTTCATGAACACATAAAGTATTGCTTTTTTTCAAACTACTTTGAAAATCTCAAGACTGACTAACATTCTAATAGAATTCTGGTAGATAGCTCCTTATGTTCAAACAACGGCGAATAAAACAGGAAAAAGATAGTTTTTAAGAATAATATTTTTTTACTCAGTAATACAAATACAGTAAATACGTAATATGTCATTATTTCCGTATAAATTTTATTTTTATTGGATTTTCAGGATTCCCAAAAGTCCTCACTCCCACTTCATGCCAAATTTTCATAAATAAAATTCCGAGACTGGATCATATTTATATATCTATTTTCAAGCATTATTATGACACGTCTCTTATCATTAAACTTTAAATTTCTTTCCAAACAGCAATTCCAGTTCAACGATGAATATTGAGTTAAATGATGAATACGTTACTCAACATAAACAGAATATTTCTATAAATGAATTGCTTATATTAACCTATTTTCTGGAATATATTCCCGAAAGACTTGAACAGTGCTTAAAATTATGAAAAAAAAAAAAAACCATGACATAAAGAAACCAGTTTCTAGATAATGTATGTAGAAATAAATATATACTAAATTGCATGGAAATTATTTTTTAAGGGAAGGTATGCAAAATGATATAAGAATTGTATACATATGTCAAAAATACGAATATTATTTTTGGAAATAAATAAATTGAACAGCGATTTTTGAATGCTACGCAAAATCAATTTACATACAGACAAAAATACCTATAAAATAGATAAAAAAAATTTCAGGTTGCCGAATAAACAATTTTGCTGGTATGAAATCCAAAGTTTTTTTTTAAAAAAAAAAATAAACAAACCTGTTTGATTTCATTTTCATCCATTAACTTTCCCGAATACTGTTGTTTTTCATTGGAAGAAATTGTTGATGATGTGGAAGGTATTGCTTGACTATCTGATATGCTACTGCAACTTCTCCAATATTCGATCCGCTTCAAGGAATGAACAAGTTGCACGAAACAACGAATCTGTGGTACAAGCATCTATCGTTTCTATAAAATAAATATAAGGAATATGATCAAAGGTCATCTATATCTATTTAGCCACAAAAACTTCCAACTTGTAACAATGTAATAATCAAAGGTCATCATCACCCACTCAATATTTTATCAATACTAAAGGTCATCAATGCAGGAATGTCAATTTTCAGCACGACACATCTCATATTTTTCAAAATCCAGAACTGATGAATCAAATTTTAACGCATTTTATTCTAGAGCCTAATATGACAACGCGTTAAATTTCTATTAGCAAAGTTTCCTACGGTAATTTTTTATTTATATATTATTTTTTCAGTTATTTTTGAGGTTTAGTTCTATAAGGTTTTTTACGAGAATTTTATTAAAATTTTATAAGATTTAATGGAATATGGTATGATGAGCAAATATCCAAAAGTTTATGTATTATTGGATGGTTACTGTAAACGGACAAAAGAGAACGGTGGTTCAGAAGCATCTGGTACTGTAACATTGATTGGTAGATTGTGGTGATCCGTGGAATGGTAAACAAATTATCCAAGGTTTATTGATGTGTTTTTTTTTCGATTTTTTTTTAATTTCTTAAAATTTATATTTGAATTGAACAATTTATGGGGTTTTATTGAAATAAAAAATACCAGAAGTGAAAGATTGAAGATCAGAAATGATATATTCGTATTAATGATAGTTACAAGAAATATGTTAGAAACAGGTTATTCGCATTTATATGTATCAATACGATTTTTAAACTTATCGGAAATATAATAATCGTATTATTTTCCATTCAACTTCCATATTCACTATTCAAATTATTAATCTTTGATGATCATCATATTTTGACTAATAGATTTACATTAATTATAAACAGTTTGTATATCTAACATATTTATTGTTAATATGTAATATAGTTATCACTAGATGATAATTTATATTAATATATAGCATGGTTATCATTAGATGATAATTTCCATTGCTTTTGGAATGATTTTTTTTTTATTTTTTTTGCAGCACTTTCAAAATATTCATTAAATTGTGATGATATTACCGATTTGATAATAACTCATGGTCATAGTGATCATTGTGGTAATTTATCACTTTTTCAACAAGCCAAAATTTATATGGGTGATGATTTGGCCAAAAATGGTATTTATGAAATTTATATGGTACAGTTATTGATTGCTCTGCTTTATTCAATATTTTATATAATGTTGTCTTATCAATGATAATAAATGCTTGACAATTAAATGATAACAAATACTATCTTCTTGTCATATCTCCTTCTTCTATCAGAATTATTCTCCCTACATTTTTTCATAGAAATATTTTTTTTTATTTTATTTAATTTCAATTTATAAT
This sequence comes from Dirofilaria repens, assembly GCA_008729115.1. Taxonomy (NCBI): domain Eukaryota; kingdom Metazoa; phylum Nematoda; class Chromadorea; order Rhabditida; family Onchocercidae; genus Dirofilaria; species Dirofilaria repens. The sequence goes on from SNRZ01000088.1 coordinate 260,827, forward strand.
TAAAAATAGCTCTTCGATCATGTGCATGATTAAACTATTTTGATAGTTCTGAACATAACTTGTTCTTTAGGAGGTTAAAACCTGTATTTTCACTTTTATTTCTTTTTCTGATAATAAAAGTACCATATTATCTATGTTTTATAATTAATAGGAAACTGTATGAGCATAGAATATTGAGTATAATTAAAAAATGTACAGTAATATTTATTATCCAAAAGCCATTTCGCTTAGAAAGCTTCTTTTAAAATTATAAAAATTTTATTTATAGAATGAAAGATGTTGATTAGCATAATTTGGTAGAAAAAAATAATACTGTAGGCATATTAGCCAAGTTATTTAATGTACAGTACTGTATTATTTTGTAGCAAAATACTGTAATTTATTATTTTACAGGATGCTCATGAGTTAGATAATTCAGTGCAGATAAGACTAACACCTGGACATACTGATCATGATCGTACTATAATCATAACAAATACCGAATATGGTACAGTTGCTATTGTAGGTCTGTAAATCATTTTCATTCTTACGATGATAATCTGAAGGAAAAAAAAAATTTATCAAAAGATAAGATAAACACTTGACAATTTTAGGTGACATTTTTGAAGAGGAAAATGATGATGATAGTTGGAAAGCAAATAGCAAATATCCGGAAGAGCAAGAAAAAAGTCGTAAGATAATATTGAATGAAGCAGATTGGATTATTCCTGGGCATGGCAGAATGTTCAAAAATAAATTAAAAAATATTTAGGTTGCATTTTTTTTCTGCCCTAGCATTACTAAAGGCTAATTTGAATATTTAGCCAGAAATTGATTGATTGTTAAAGATATCTGATAAAATGTTCATTTTCGTTCTCTTATCAATGCATATATAATATATACAGCGATACAATAGTGAAAGATATTTGGGCAGTTACTAAGTTGTAAAGGAAAGATAACATATCATTTTGGAAAATATTGATTTAGAAAAAAAAAATTTTTTTGGTACTTCCCAAATTTTAATCATTTTGAAAAATGGCATTCCTTAGCTATTATCATTGATATCAAATTATATTGCTATGTTTGATTATTTTATTTATTATCACTTTATCAAAAATCATTTTATTATTTCAGTCACAAAATAGGTTTTTTATGATTTATTTGTAATTATTTAATTGTTTTTTTTCTTTATATTTATAATATCATATCATACGATACATTGCATAATTATTGCATTAATCATAATTATCATTCCATTGATTATTTGTATCATTTATATCATTTTTTTTATCAATTACATTGACAAATTAAAAGAATGAAAGCGATGCGATGAAATGTATTTTAAAAAAAATGCAAATTTCAATCCGATAGCAACCATATTGAACATGTATGCATAGCTAACATTAAATATTGATGACGATGAGTTTTCTACTAATTTTTTTTGTTTAGTATAAATCACATTTGATTGAATGCATTATTCATCATTTGCGTTTGGCAATCCAATTTTGCTTCAAAAATTACGATTTTTTTTTCTCCTTTTATTAATTTTGTAACTGATTTATACAAACTGATTAAATTTGTATTATCAAATGATAATTTATCACTTCTGATTAATGCATTTTTCGATATATAAGGATCAAAATATGCGTGATTTTTATAAGTTAGCTAAATTTGCATTATCATTTATTTATCACTTCTGATTAATGCATTTTTCGATATATAAGGATCAAAATATGCGTGATTTTTATAAATTAATTAAATTTTTATTATCATTTATTTATCAGTTAAATTTGTATTATCATTTATTTATCAACGAAATATGCGTGATTTCTATAAATAGTTAAATTTGCATTATCATTTATTTATCAATTCTGATAAATGCATTTTTCGATATATAAAAATCGAAATATGTATGAAATGAAAAAAATTTGTATCCGTGAAATGTGCCATTAATGTACGTAAAATATAATAGTTATACTTTTTTTAGTATTAATTCTGTTACGTATGAAATTTTATTTTTTATAAAATGAAATTTCGATACTATTCAAATTTCTGCTCATGCAAATTTCAATCATTCATTCGATAAATTGGAAGATTAGAAATATGTAATTTTAGATGAATGTATAAGTTTAGTTCATTAAATTATGCTACTGATAATATTATTTCTACTGATAACAACTGACTACAGTGATAAGAAAGTACAAAGAAGTATATTTCAACTATATGATTTAAATAACAGCATATAGATAATGAAAAAAAATGAATTAATAATTTTGAGAATAATTTTATTAAACCTGATACAGATTATGTTCAATTATATAAATTAATTTTAAAAATTCTTCGAAACTTTTTATTTTAAAAAGTCTGATTTTTTTCTTATCAAAATTTCATCCAACTTATCAGTAAATTTTGAAATGGCAATATTACTGCAAAAATTTATTGCTAAATTTTTAAATGAAATGAACCTTTTCTTTTCACCAAAAAAAAAAAAAAAAAAAAGATAGAAATTTGATATGAATCATATTGCATTGTTAACATCATGGAGCATAGAACATGCAAGTAAAAATAGAATGAATTTCAACTCAATAAAATAACATACTTTCCGTTTTGTTTATTGAACTTATCGATAAATTGATTGAACTTATCAATAAACAGTATGCTGAACTTTGATTTCATCCTATCAGCAATGTTTTATTTAAGTTATTCATTATCGGAAATCATATCAATCTTTCGCAGAAATCTATTTCATTTATTTCAATGCCTTTTCCTATCTGATAGCATAATTTAATTTAAATTTATTTAATGTAAAATTTTCGAATTTGCTAATTCGATTTATATTGCTTGCAAGTGGTTCAGTGAAATCAAATTTCTGGAATAAAAAAAATTAAAAATTAAAATTCCCTATTTGCCTGTTACAGTAGACTTATATTTCGAAACTAAGACGGTAATTGACATTTCAAAATTGATACGATAATTACTGTAAGTACTGCAAGTGTATCGCATATCTTTTATTGAAATATTTTTGGATGAATGGGATTGAAATGTAGCATTAGCTGATGTTTGCGTGGAATTGCGCTCCTACGTTTGAATGTTTTGGTTGCTATTGCAAATTGGATGATTACAATCCTCCATCTCTTTATTCTCCTCTTACTCCATTGTCTTTTATGATTTTTAATTTTTTTTTTGGAATTGCTATAAGTTAGTTTATGATATCTGATACTCTCTTTCACTCTCCTCATTTTTTATTGTCTCTTGGGTTAATTTACATCATGACTGGATAAGTTTTTGTCATATTACAGGCGACATTTTCCGCCAATGGTTTAGTTTTTGTCGATTAAAAATTGATTTAAAAAAAAAAAAAAAAAAAAAACAAAGTATATAGCTAAGATTGATTTTTATAACCATCGAAAGGCCGCAATTCTTTTTCGTTTAAGAAGTTCTATTCTAATTTTGTAATCCAACGAATAGCTTAATTAATGGAATGTTTTAGTTTGGTATTAATTAATAGCCCAGTTGAGTAACAAATAAGGATATGATTAGTTTGATGGTATAAATAATGTTTTGGATGATTTTTTATTTCTATTGAAAGATAAAGAATATTGCGCTGAAGAAATTGATAATAATAGTTGAGCTAATCAAATCACTCTGAATTGTTATGGATATTATTTTTTTAATCATAATTCAATTAAATGATAATGCGAAATTATATTTCGGCAAACTAGAAATATTTATCATAATGTGATAAATTAACAAATTAATTGACTAGTATATATTTGTTAATATCACAATTTATTAATTAACAAATTAGTTGATTAGTATATATATCAATATCAAAGTTAGCTAATTAACAAATTAATTGACTAGTATATATTTGTCAATATCACATTTAATATCATAATTAGCGTATTCCGTTGTTAAATGTTGAAATCAAAAATAAAATACGAAACCTTAAATTTCTATAAATTTCGACATATATTGCTTCATTCATATTCATATTACGTAATCCTTAATTAATTTTATGATAATTTATCATCTAAAAAATTACTACTTGAAATAGAGTATATGATGCTTGATTCAGTATTGATTCATCATTAACTGTTCGTTTTTTTTTTTTTTGCCCAATTCGAGATAAGAATCAATCATAAGAATTGGGTCAGATATTCCTGTGATTTGATCTTTATTTGTTCACATTATATCATACGGTTTCAATCACATTTTTCAGATCAATTTATATTTGTATTTTTCAACTTACATTGATATTTACTTAGACAATGCATATTTTCTTTTGATATTTTAACTTGCCACGTATTGAGGAGATAATATCAGGTCCACCACATAGTTTATTGACTTTGGCAATTGTAGGAGCTATTTGGACTGCTTCATCGACGGTTGAAGGACTTAGAACGATATTAAATAAAGCCTATAAAGTTCCTGTTTCTCCTCCTATGATATGTACTTGGTTTACTATCACGTTTCCTCAAGTCAACTTTGCAGCTGGGCTTTATATAGTAATCTCTTGGAACAGTTAGATTTATGTACCTCTAGAATTTTTCATCATAATATTGGAATTGTCAGTACATTTTTCCGGGGATTACCAAACTACGATGATAAAAACTCAGGGTTAAAGTTTTTTCTCGTGACACTAAATAACGAAGTTTATCATTTTTTTTTTGATATTTTAGCTTTCTATTACATATGCCAACACAGTTTTACTTATTTATAATTGACAAAATTAGTTGAAGTATTAAAAAAGAATTGAAATAAGATTATGGGACTGGATGTTTAGACAAATGATAAGAAACAAAAAAGGAAAGTGAAAAAGTAGAAGAGATTATGTAGTAAGCTTGAACAATGTATTGTTTTAGCATCTGATGATTTTATAATTATTGGAGATATTAAAGGAGAACAAAAAAAAGGGGAAAGAGGAATGACTTAAAATATCTTAAATAATATATATCAGATTATATAAATCACAGATTATATTTAATTATAATTTGAAGATCTCTTCGATCGAATTATATATTTATAACCAGAAAAAAAAATGATATCTGATATCCTAATTTATATCATTTTGTGCATCAGAACGTCATTTTGTATATAATTAAATTTCTACATGTACAAATACATATATATATATATATATGTATATACAACAAATATGTGTAAATAGTGTATATGTATGTATTAAATGTAAGCACATACATATTCATGTTAGTATTTACATATATGAATATATTTGAATAATGTATATATACATATCTTTTTAAAAAAATTTGTATATTTATAGGCATCTTTTTTAGAAATTCATAATAATGAATTACTGATATAGGACAATATATATATGTAAATAATTCATAACAATGAATTACTGATATATATAATATAAAATATATCAGTAAGGACAATATATATATATAAGTAATTCATAAAAATGAATTACTGATACAGGACAATATATAAGTAATTAAGGATCAAAAAGGATTTGGTTTTGCTTGTCAGGCAAAAGCTGGGATTAGTTATGACGTAACTAACCCCAGAAATCAAACTCTTTACTGGAGCTCGTTATTTCGGTTCTTATGGTGCTAAGTTTGATGCAACAACCAAGGATGATGGTAAAATAAAGGTTCTTTACAGCACTATTGGTGCAGAAGCTTGAGTGGCATTTAATTTCTAGTTCATCTTAGCAATTCTTCTTGTTGTCCCAGTTTTGTCATTCAAGTAACTGGTGCTGGGACCTAGAAAAAAGAAATGTGGATTCCAGTGTTTTTAAGCACTGGAATGACATATGTAAGCTACTTTAGTCTATGGAGTTATATGCTGGTAGCCAGTGCTAAGGCATCTGGAGTCCTAGTTGGATGCAAAGATATACGTACTTCTTTAAATTAAATCTTGAGTTTTGTTAGAAAATCAATATATTATATGTACGGAGTTTTAATTTAAGTTGTTATGTTAATCCCAACAGCAACGAAATGCATTAACATAGAAATTGTTCCAGATACGAGTTCTATAGACAATAAAAAAAAATTGATATATATATATATATATGTTAAATGAATTTTTCTCGTTTTTGATAATTTTGGAGAATTCATTGTATGCGTTATTATTCGTTTTAAGATTTACTCTGAAACTCATAAAATTGATCCGCGAAAAATGATTCGGGAAGTAAAACATGAATTTGTATCAATCAATTTAGAAAATACTTTTAATTAAAGCAAAAAAAAAAAAAAATTTATTGCAGATGGAAGAAGGTGTGTAATAGAAGAAGCTCTTCAAGATGTATTAAAAGAAACAGATTTGGTAAATTTTGAACGTAAACTATGTGTGGAATTACAGCTATCACGATTGGAGCATTTCGATCATGTAACTGATGATGAATTAAAAGTATGTTAAATTATGAAATGAAATATTTTCTCTAAAATACATTCTTAGATTGACGTTTCAAAAATTTCCAATACGCTATTGGAGGTTTTTTTGTTTTTGAATTGGGAAACGTTTGATTTTTTTAAAATAATTTTCAGTCCACCAATGAAAATAATAAAATTAATTTTTATTTAAATGTTAATTTAAAAAATATATATATATTTTAGTCATATACGGGTCTTTCACAACCTGCTATTCGTCGATTGCGAATTGCAATTGCAGAGAAAAAAAAGAAAAGTAAAAAATCAAAAGGAATTTTCTCTTCTATTGGAAAGAAGGAAAGCCATGAAGTTACGAAGGTTCTTGTAGCAACTAGAAGCGCAACAGAGATGTTATGGCCTTTTTCCGAAAATGGTGGCACTTCATTGATTACCAAAGAAGAGGTGAAATTAAACTAAGACTTGTTTTAATAAAGAAATCTATTTATTTTACTATAATTTTAATTAAGCACATTAAATGCAATATAATCCTTGTTAAGGTCACGCAGAAATTTTATCCTTAGAAAGATCATACAAATTTATAACTAGTTCATGAATTGATGTCTCAAATTGCAAACTTAGTCAGTTAATTCATGAAGTAGGTTAACTGGATGGTTAATGTTGTAATATCTTTGAAGAGATTAAAAAAAATTCGATGTAAATATAATAATACTATATTTTGTAACTTTTTCTGAATAAGCTTGAAGCAAGATATATTTTATTAATATCTGGTAGATTTTATAAACATCTAACTTGTATTGCATTGAGTAATGCTTTTAGTAAAAAAATATTTCCTCAGATAAAATTAATGGAGCGGCTAGGTGAAGGATCATTTGCGATTGTCAAGCGTGCTTTATGGACACCGAAATCAGATCGAAAATTAGATGTTGCGGTTAAAATTTTGCGTGATTCAACTCCAGAGATTATTGAAGATTTGCAACGAGAAGTTACGAATATGCAAAAATTAAAACATCCAAATTTAATCCAACTCTATGGAATTGTTTTTCAAATCCAGCTATGATGGTACGTTTTCTTCTTGTCTTTAATTCATAATTATATACATTCAATATAATAATTATAGTAATTACGACTTGGCTAATAGTTCGATTATGTTTCAATTTTTTAACTAATTGATAGTCATGATAAATTAAAAAACTTTTAATTTTATTTTTGGGAAACTGAATTTTAATAATATAATTTTAGGTGGTTGAATTTTGTGACGGCGGTGCATTGATTGATCGTTTACGGTCAACTCAAAAACCTGTGATTCTAGTTTCAATGTTGATTGATTATGCACAGCAAATTGCTAAGGTAAAAATATTATTTTGTGACATTATAAATTTAGAAAATAGTGGTATTACGAAAAGCTCACGGTCTTGGAATTTTAATTAACTTCAGGGTATGGCTTATTTGGAATCAAAGAACTGCGTACATCGTGACCTTGCAGCACGAAATGTTTTGTTAGCAAATCAAGAGCGTGTAAGTTCAAATTTGTGAAGTTTTAATATTCAAAATAAAGCTATCTGCTAGTGAATATCAAATACTGGTGTGAATATCATTTTTTTGAAAAGGAGTTAGTGTTTTTAGGCCTTATAAGCGTTTATTTTTATTCCATTCCATCGATAGTTTTTACATTTCGTACAGAAAAATTAAAATTCATTTTTTATTCAGTCCCTTTTTTCTGTAAAAAAATTAATATAGTTGCGAAATGACAAGTCAAATTAAACTAATTGAAATTTTTCGTTTTAGGTTGCTAAAATCTGTGATTTTGGTTTGATGCGAGTATTAGAAAATAATGAAAGACTTTATGTGATGTCAACACAGAAAAAAGTACCATTCGCATGGTATATTTCTTTATTTTTTTGTTTTTTTATTTTTTCTTCGTCTTTATAAAGCAATAAAATTGATCATTTACATACATCAATAATTATTGGAGTGAATACTATATATATTCATCAATAATTATTGGAGTGAATACTGTGAAAATATTATTGCTGTAGGAACAATTACATATGACGTTTCCAAAGAGTTGGAAAGTCAACCATTTTTTAAAAGAAAATAATAAAATTCGGATTGTTTTGCAATAAATGTTATTATTTATATTTGTTCTTTGAAAAATAAGTTTAGTTTAGGTGTCCGCCAGAATCTCTTAGGTATCGACAATTTTCACATGCTTCCGATGTATGGTCTTTTGGTGTAACATTATGGGAATTGTTTTCATATGGAGAAGAACCATGGGTTGGCCTTCGTGGAGCTGAGGTACCATTTTTTTTTAAATCTAATGGGATAGGCGTAATGATTAAACATTGAACTAAAGATTTATGTTGTTTGTTTTTTTTTTTTTGTGAATGTGCGTGTTCTCATAATAAATCAGAGAAGGAAAAATGAATGAATTATGCAATTTACAAACAGTTAAAATCTTGCATTTTTAAACTGAATTCTAACTTTACATTTTTGATAAATGAAAATTTGAAGAAAACTGTAAAAACTTAAATTGAATTTAATTTATCTTTTAAGGTATTAGCAAAGTTAGAGGCTGGAGAACGATTACCGAAACCGCAAAGATGCTCTGATGAGTTATATGATTTTATTTCAACGTGTTGGTACTTGAAAGCAAATTTAAGGCCAAAATTTAATCTTTTAAAAGGCATCCTTTCCAAGGTACTTTAAAACATTTTTCTCTATGCAAAGATGAAATGTTCATAGATAAAGTTTACAAGTTATCATTTAGCGGAAAATGATATTTTTTGCTATTTCTTCTATTCTCAATAATGCATAAATTAACTGGTAAAAGAGTATTCAAAAAGGAAAATATATTTTTACTATAAATTAATGTAAACTGAAAAATATGCTTGTGTTTTAGGTGATGTTTATGGTAGCTGAGTGTTGCGAAACTTCTATTCCCACTCGGGATGCTGATCTGGAGTTAATTGTTAATGATCTTGTTATCGTCATTAATACAAGGTGCCTTTCATTTAATTTTTCTTTTTCTTCACTAGTTATGTTTGTCTTTATCAGTTATATTTGACGTGAGTAATAATTTAAAACACTTAAATTTTTCTCTTGATTTATTTATAGCTATTTCAGTAAAAGAGTTCTGTCAACTAAAGCAGGATTTGTATAGATAATATCAATTTTTGATTAGTATCAATTTTCGTAATATTATATCATCTATTAGTACAATTTAATTTATCTTAAGAGAATCTCGTATAGCAAAATTTTATTTCATTATAGTGGTTTGATCTGGTATGGACAGAACGTGAGGACCCGAAAATTTGGTTTATTTAATCGTTCATCGGTGTATTTACGAAATGGACATAATGGAACGAGAAATGTTGAAATTAATCCGTTGCAACAACAGAGTGTGACAGATACATATATTTCTAAACCAATACGAGGTATTAGATTTTTTTCGAGGTATTAGACTTTAGAATAGTGTTATTATATAATTATATAGAATAGTGCCATTCTACAATTGAATATATATGTCTATATTTTATTTATGTTTAACCTACTTATTTCATTAAACTGATTTGAATTTAGTAGTTTGCAGGGTCATTTATACATGCTGGACATGGTGACATAAATTCCGAGCAGTCTTGGGGTCAACCAGACTACATCGATGATATATATTTGAAAAATCCTATTCTAAGGAAAGAACCTGATCATGAGTAGGTAGTTCTGGCTAATTAATATGTGATTATATGTTTTTGAACAACGATTCTATGAGCGCAATGCACTTTTTTGTTTGAAATATTCTATATCTTATTTAAAGTTATATCGTATTACAGTTTTAATGAATTCTATTTTTATGGTATTATTTTTTTTTTTCAGAAATGATCAGAAACGTATTGAACCAGAAATAATTCCTTCTCTTATTGATTTAAAACCATCTTTATGGATCCAAAACCAATCCAATAGGAATGGTAATTCTATTTATTTATAATTTTGAGAACAAAATTTTTCTTTCCATTAGTGTTGTTCTCATATGCTAACCAACTGCTGATGATTTTATAAATTCATCAGATGGATTTATACTTCATGAACGTTGATAAAGTCACAACCAAGTTGCTTGCTTCATTCTTAATATCATTTGTGAAATTATTAAAGTTCGTATTCCAGATAATGATTCATATATCGATCCTTTTGCACCATTCAGCGTTTATTCTTTCGATTGTGTGAATGACAATGAATCATGCGAGCCTAGTAATAGTCGGTTATATTTTTTTTTTTTTAAATAAATATCTGTATGAGCAAAATATGAGGAAAAAGTGTGTAATCATGTAAAGCAACCATTTAAAGAAAACTTGCTTATGAATTTTAGTCTATGTTCTCTGTCGCATTCTTTGCGAGGATTTGTTCTTTTATGGTTGTATAATCATTTTTTAGTTATGTTATTCACTAATGATGATTATTTCGTGTTTGATGAACTTATTTTGCGGATATAATCTCAGAAAAATTTTTTTGAAAGTGTTAAGCATATGTGGAAGCTTTTTGACTTATTTGGATTTGAGATTGTTAACAAATTTTAGATATGATAAAACCTTCGTCGTCCGTCTTGACATCAAATTTTTACGATCAGCCGCCACTGACATCGTATGCACCATCTGTAGGTCAGTTTTTTCGATTTTTTTGATATCCCTAACACTGACTATTTGTTTGATGATCATCATGATTTCATTTTATTTTACTATTTAAAAAGTTGTTTCATAAGTTTTATATGGAACTAAATTAGAAATCTTTCATTATTGATATATTTCGTAACTAGTCCTCCATTACATCATGATAGCCAAGTATTTCTATGAAATTAATTCACAGTTTCTGCTTATCTATTTTTGTATTTTGAAAATGAAGACAAGAAGAAAAAACGATTGAAAAATGAGAATTAATCGAGAATTAGACGGAAATATTAGCTAGAGAAAATATTCAAAAAAAAAAAAAAATTCCAGTAATGACACTTATAATTTTACTGCTTGAATTCTTAGTTTTCACATATTTTTTCAGCTAATTCTTTATCAGATCCAATCACATCCAATTTGAATGTTTCGACTAATATTTCGTTTGGTGCAACGATAGCCGATGAAAGTAATCTTTCTTCTCTGCAACCTTCACAGGAAATAAAGACTACATTTAATTCACGTATGCTTAAGATATATGAATTTTGCTGAATGCTAATAATTTCACAACATTCTATAAATTTAATTTTCAAAAAGTTATTTTATCCGTATTTTTTATTTTAATAATATTTTGTTTTTTAGAGCAATTTCCATCATTGGCACAACCAACTTCATCAGTACCTGAGGTTACATCATGCAGGTTTGTATTCATATAAATGTGTGAAACTTAGTGTTATTCATTGCATTCTTATTATCAGTATTTTAAAAAAATGCTTCGATTTTTGAATTCTGAAATATTTTTCGTATCGTTTGGTCAAGTGAATTCGTATTTTTATCTTACCTACACAAATTCAATTAATGCTATGTTGATTCTGGTAATTAGTATATTTTTTCCATGGTTATCGGAAATGTGATACATTTTCACAATTGTTTTATAAAATCCGATAATTTTCGCATATGAGGCTTTACTAGAAAAACTATATTTGATTTAAAATTTAGATTTTAGGCTGAACATGATGCTTTCAGCGGAAATTTGACTTTTCCTTCGAAAGCCTTTTCCTTCATAAAAGTAAAATATATGATGATCTTCGATTGCATTTTTTTATGATTAATAATTTTTCAAATTATGTTTTTCAGTCGATTACACCGGTCATCATTTTCTGGCACTGATGTTATAGCGCAGCCATCACTGCGATCTCTCACAACTCTAGTATGTCTTAATTTTATTTATTAATTAAAGAGCATTTAGAATTCAAATTGCTTCCTGTAGAGAAAGAAGAACTCAAGACTCGCTTATAATTAGCCATTTAGAATAATTTTCATATCCCTTAATTTTTTGAACATTAGGATAAAGTATTGTTCTTTATGCTAATGCAAAGAGTGCACTGTTCTCAATATTACTGAAGCGTTAGTGCATGTCATAATTGTGTCGCAGATCCTTTTTGTCTTCTCCTTTTTATATTGGACATCTTTGCAATGGGGATATATGATTTTATGTTCCTTAAAAAAATACATTTTTTTTAGCAATCAGTCTCTACTTCCGAGTTACCTTCTACATCATCAGAGCATTTTCGGTCTTCACGCAATTTGCAAAATACAGGCATGCATATGATATCTTTTGTTTAATTTATATTTGTGACTTGCATTTACAACACACATTCAAAAAATATTTGCTTTCATAATTGAAAATTTTTTTTTTTGTATTATAATCCTAACGGTATTTTCAGATTCGTTTATGGTCAGTTCAGATGTGCAGCGAACATTGAATTATCAAACACCCAATATAAAGGAAGAATATCGGAATGCTACTGATAGAAACCGGATGCAAAACGGAAAAATACCGCCACCAAGACCGAAATCACCAAATTTCAGACAGGTTACTAAATCACTATACAGTAAAACTTCCTTCTTTGATTTTCCTTTTACACTGTAATTATGAAAATCGCTTAAACTATTAGTTAGATATTAAGATTTGTGCTCAGTATTATTTAATAAATTTTACAGATGACACAAAATAATGCTAAGTGGGACACGAATTCCGTAGTAACAAGCAATGTGTCAGGTATTTCTGCTTTAAACGATATTGATCCACATACGGATCATTTAACTTCCAAGCATTCCGGGATACCTAGTACTTCCAGTGGCCAAGACAGTTTGGATCCTTTTGAGGCAGGTTTTCTGCTTTTATGAAAAGTTTTGCAAACTTTTGTGTTTTATAAATTTGGAGTAACTTTTATAAATATTGCTTCCAGATTTCGAAATCTGTGAAAGATATCGCTAATAGAGGCGGTTATAGTCAGTTGTTCAAAGATATTTCTACATCTGCCAAAGCTGTATGTATTACTCACCTCATTAATATTTTGAAACCATTTTATTGTTGTTAACTTAGTATTAATTAATTTCGATCTTGCTATATAGCAACGTTATCCGATTATCTCATCTTAGATTCAAATGATCGGTCAAATTTGGATCTTAAAGGAAAGTAATAAAATTTCATGAATCTGTAAGAAGCAGTCCTTCAACTTTGTTGTATTCATCGATGTTCTCAATTTATCTAGGGCTTCGTGCTGCTTATAATCATCTGTTAAGGATCTCTAAATTTTGTCTACAAAACCTTAGAAGTTCTTGCTTATTCATTTACAAAATACATTGATAGATTAAGTTAATCTTACTTTTGTTTTATTTAGTCTTTTTAGTGAATTATAATTGATATTTTCAGGTGTCAGCCAGTTCGCTAAGCACTACCTATCAGATGGGAATGAAACAAGCTTATACTATTAATAAGCTATCAAGACCATCAACAATACCTTTTAATAATGATCAGTCAACGAACGACAAGTTTCTTCCACCATCATTATCGGGATTAGAAAAATCTTCACTTGAAATAGGAGTAAAAATTTTTTTTTATAGAAGTAGCTTTTTGATTCTTGTAGCTTCCGAAAAATATGATTTTAAAATATAAACTTAGTAATTAAGCCAATATAAGCCTGAATTTCGTGTTGGATGGATGACATTAAGATGAATCTTGGTTGTGCTAAATAATCTGTACTTCAGCAAAAAATTGAATTTCAGACATGCTATTATTGGCAACCTGGTCATGCTAAGCAGTCCATACCTCAACAATCTTCAACTTATGGAAGTACTCCTGCTTTACTCTGCGACTCTCGTAGTTAGTTTGTTTTTAATTTTTTCTTATTGAAGTTAAAAATCATATTTCGAGAATAAAATATTAGTATTAGCAATCGAACTCTTATCAGGAGAGAATACAAGAATTATATGTGTGAATATGATTTTAAGTTGGTATACTCAAATAATGAATTATGTTGATCATTAAGCTATTAAATTAAAAGTCGTCAGCCGAATGTATCCATATGTTTATCTGCTGATTTTTTTTTCTTGAATCAGTCGATGTAGTGTTTTAGTTAGATGAGATTTCAGGAATATCTTCTACATTATACGTATTATTCTTCGACATTATTTATTGTTTCTACTCCCATATCGTGCTTCTATTTGATTTAATAGATTCAATTCACGTGATATTTGAATAAGACGAAAATTTAAAAATTATTAGCTAATTTATTCGAGAGTTATTTCCAATTAGTGATTTAATTACTGCTTTTTGTGTTTTTTTTTCGCTGTTTTTTTTAGCACTGAAATAAGATTTACTTTAGATGTTCCATTAAATCTGAATAAATCAACGGCAAATGAAGTATCTTTTACTTCACGGTATGCAGACAACAGTTCTATCGTGAATTCTTCGAAGCAAAGAAATTCTTTTGTAAGTTTTCTCACATGACTTTTCCATCCATGTTTTATTAATGGTTATCTGTCATCAAATGAAAAGTAAGATGGTCGGAGGTTCTTAAACTATTTGATAAATTATGGGATGTATTTTGAAGAGCATTTCAATTTGCTAAATTGTGGTATATATTGACTTTTCATGTTTTCCTAAACTTCATAATATGGATAAAAAATGAGCAGAGAAAGTTTTTATAAGATACTATAAATATGCTTTGATGTTGATTAAAAGTTTTAATTAGATGAAATGCATAATATTTAATTTTATAATAATTTTTTTTTAGCTAAGCGACGAGATTTTGGGTATGTTCGATCCATTAGTCGCGGAAAGAGTAATCCCTGATTTCCCAAATCGCTCAGATTTATCTATGCCAAATTCTGATCCTGTTAATATAGTTCTGAGGAATGCAGCTTTTGCGGAGTAAGTAAATCTTTTAAAAGTTTTGTGAAGTAAATTTTTTATTTCTATCAGAATATTTTCAAAGGGTCAAAAGTATTTTAAAATGATCAAAATTTTATTATGTCGGGTTAAAGTACCATTATTTTTATTATTATAAAAATGAAGGCTTTAAATGAAATGAATCATCAAATTCCCTTGGCATTCAGATTGATATACATAGCACTGATTTGTCTGTCATGCACTAGAGAATATCTCCAAATATTGCTGCACCTGTAGACAAATATAACATTCATTCGATTTTAGGTTTTTCATTTTTAGGTTTATATTTTTAGGATTCTCATGCGCTATATTACATGCATGGAAAACTTTAGAAAACTCTAAATCCAGTGGGAAAAAAATTATTAAATTAATTATTGCTTAATTTTAATTTTTGTCAACAGTATTTTTTTTTTACAGTAGACGGCGATGTGCAATAAAACTACAACGATATAACAATAATATTGAAAAAACTGTGAATGAATTAAAAATCGAAGAATTGTTATCGATGGGTGTAGCGCAAGATAGAGGTCAGGCAATCGATGCACTTCAAGATTGTCGGTGGGATCTTAATGCAGCAGCGGCAGCTTTAATATCTTGATATGCTACATAATTATCAGATGTTATTTTGGAATTAATTTTAAAATTTTCGATGTTGTTTTTCATCTTTTAATCTACAGTTTATTCATGAAATCCTATGGTGTTTTGAAGAGCTTTCAATAGATTGTCATGTATTCATCATAATAGACTTATGTTATTATTTTTGCGATCGCTCAATAGTGTACGTTTTATTCATCATTTGTTATTATGCATAGTATGTATATCGTCATTCGTTATCTGCTAGATCTTAATTCTTTCACTTTTATCTCTCTAACTTTCATCTTAAAAACCTTAAGTTTTATTTTAGGAAATTTGAAGTTTTTCGATTCTAATTTTAAAAAGGATCATATACATAATTGTTTGTTATTTTATTGTAACTTGTTGCAGCACTTAGTATATACTGCAAATCGATTCAGGACATCAATTTTTAAAAGGAAAATGCTTTTGGTAGTTTGTAAATATTCTGAAAAAAAGAATTATTGAAGTATAGAAAAAGATTTGCATTAATTCTTTTGAGAACGATAAATTTTGAGAATATATTTCTGTTCTATATAGCAATCATTTTTCATCTTCCTATCAATTTTTTGTTCAAAATCATTTGATGATATAATAATTTGCTCTTCATTGTAGTTCAGTGTATTTTTTACGGTTAACTATTGTTTTTATTTTATGGTTCAAGTAAGTTTCTTACGTGTATTTTATTTACTTATCATTTACTACTTTTACTACTTATAACTTTTTTTTCTTCATTGCTCCTTTATCTTTCATGATATAAGTTTATAGAATTTTTGATAATGATTGAATGGCAACTGATTTTTATGAATTTATATTTGAATCTCAAAAAATTACAAATTGTTTAGATCTTAGAAATCATCTGTTTTTGTAAAGTTGGAAAAAATTCATTTTTTGATGATCGATAGAAAATGTTACAGTGATGCCTGATTCAGTTCATATTTCATCATACAGTAAAGATAAATTTTAGGAATGTTAAAAAGTTATTATTACTTACTGTACGAATAACGCAGTTAGCTATATGTTATTGTAATTTAAAGTTATATCGTGCATCAATTATTGTTTATAATTGTAACATGAATTTCTTTCAGTACTGCATTTGAAAAAATAAACTTATCATCTTTTCATTGCTTTATATTTATTACTGATATGTCAAAATAATGACCTTTGACTTCATCAATTATTCATTTTATTCCTTTATCATACTTCCTGCTTTATTATCACATTTGATATATTTTTTTAACTTGCTTATAGCATATTTATTCCATTAAAAATGATTGCTCAGTTATTTAATGGAAAGCATTTTCGCAGATTCTCTATATTAATTTGACGCTTCATGTTTTGATCAATATTTGGAAATTTTAATGGAAAAAAATTTCTCATATGTTATCAATTGTTTATTCTGCTTTGCTAGTAAAATTTTAATATCTAAGCTGAATTTTTTCTCTAATGTTCCTATCATTGTATAGTAAAGCGCATCAGTGTATATGAAATTTTTCTTATAAAAACGATTGAAGAATTGTAGCAAAAATTTTGATTATAAACCATATTGATATAACATATTATGCGGCAAATTTAAATGGAATAAAATTTTTAATTTTTTCTTACATCTATAATTTATATTATTTTAATTAATTTGTTTGAATAATTTTTAGCGCAAATTACTAAATTCATTAAAATAATTTTTAGCGGAAATTACTAAATTACTTTGATAAATTCATTAAAATTCATAGGAATGAATGAAAATATTATGACTTATTAATGATAAAAATTTCATGTAGTTAAAAGATATGATAAGTGTGTTCCTTAATATTCCCGTAACTTTTTTCTTATCATAAATGAAATAATAGCTTTCTGATAGCGATATGTATGACTACGATTCATTGGCTAAATCGTATCCGTCATTATAAAACTATATTCTATGAAGCAAGAATAAGTTTGGTATTTATTAATTTTCGGGAAATCGGAAGGAATTCTTCATCCGTGCTTAACGGATTGATTAATTATCGGTATTTGAAATGGATGGACTTTTAAAAATTGATTGTATTTTGTCATCCTTATGTATACTGATCATAAAATTATCAGTTGATATGAATTATCATCTAATTTAGTTTTCACGAAAGAGCAAATAATAATAATAGAGAGAATTGAAGATATATTTTAAAAAAGCAAGAAACAAAGAAACTTGTCAACTATAATATTTTTATCATAATTATCTTAATATAAAAAAATTCAAAATTAAACGATACAAAGTGCAGTAGATTGATTAATTATTATATGTTCATTTAATTATTTCATTTCAAGAGCAATTTATTATTATTAAAATATGATTTTTTTGATAACAAATGATAAAGAATTGTTTGCTTCGCATTTCATGCATTCTACCACTTGCATATTATTAAAAAGAAAAAAAGGAGACTGATAATTAAGAAATGATAAATCGAAATAAAAGCAAAAATTGAAAAATATAATAGTTTCTGATAAAATTAATTACTTAGTGAAGATGATAATAAAAATAAATTTTTGCATGAAAAAGTAGAAGTTTGTTTAAAAATTTTTCATTAATTTTTCGAGAAGAAAGAAGAACGAAAAGCTATGTTTTAGCATCATTGTAAAAGTAATTTATTTTCGAGACTGGTGATTTTATCATTTTCTTCTAAATATCATTTATCGAAATTTATTTCAGTTGATGAAAATTTAATAATTATTTATCGATTAAAGAAAAAGGTAAAGTAAAAAAAATATATTAAAACAATTTTTCTGTTATTGTTTTAATTGTTGTAATATATATTTGTCATATGAGCTTATTTAAAAAAAAAAAAACTGATAAAAACTGATAAAATATTATCAAAATCTTTTATACAAAGTATTAAATATAGAATAAAAACAAAAATGAATTTGAATATTACTTCAATAAATATTATTAAGAAGGAATTTTTCGACATAAATATATTTTGATCATCTATTTCATTTTCAAATATTTTTCAAAATTTATGGATTTCATGATTGATCATTTTCAGACTTAAATTGTAACATAAATTAAATTTTAGAGAATAAAGACAATATATTAAATACAAATTCTTCAAACCCGTCTTGACACATTTTTTCCACTTTCTTTAGATATCAATACTGAAATACTCGAATTAAATTACTCCTTTGAAAGTATTTTTTATTTTTACATTTTTAAACAGAAAATATTGTATGTTGTCGTAAGGCATAATTTTAGAGAATTTCTCTTAATGTATCATCAATTTTATTTTATAAAAATATCAATTAATCAATCCATTTCTCTTTACTTACATACGCACTAATATTCACATTTTTCTGTTTAATTTCTTTGAAAAATATTTTGAATTAGAAATTCAAAATTTTGCATATTTCTTAATTCGACTTTTATCATTCGTCATTATCATTTTATCATCCTAAGGCATACATTCTGAATATATCGGTGTAATAATGTCAATATCGAAAAATTAATTAATCATTTTACTTGCATAATAATTCTTTCTTTCGATATTATTTATCGATAATAAATCTTTCAAAAGAAAAAGAAAAAAACACTTTATTATTCGATATTAATTACTTTTATTGATCTATTTTACAATTTTATGAAATAGAAAAAAAATCAAAAATTAAAATAAAATTTTAATAAATTTTACAATTTTTTTAGAATACAAACAAAAACAAAAACAAGAAGTGATCGAGTGAAAATTTGATAATAATAACTGATAGTGCGATATTTTGGAATGTCAAAAGTGAATCTTGATGTGCAAACACCGCCTGAATCACCGAATCTTATCTCTGATGATCATGATAAAATTATCAAGCAAGCAGTGCAGACATTAGATTTTCAAACTGTTGGATCAAATATGATTGGCCGGGTATTTAAGACTTTTTATGCAACAAAAAATAAAGTGACCATAATATTCATAGGCTCAATTTCATCGGTAATTTAAGATTTTAATAAAATTACTAGTAATAGTGATGAAAATTTTTATTCAAAGTATTCATTGGGGTAAATAATCAAATTAGTACAAAATGATTATTATATATATTAATTTTTTTTTCCAAAAAATTAATCATAAATTAAGAGAAAATTAAAAATGCATATTATTTATGATAAGATTAAAAAATAAATATTATTTATGATAAGACTAAAAATGGACATTATTTATGATAAGATTAAAAATGGATATTATTTATGATAAGATAAAGAATGGTTATTATTTATGATAAGATTAAAAATGGATATTATTTATGATAAGATTAAAAATGGATATTATTTATGATCCAAAAATTAATCATAAATTAAGAGAAAATTAAAAATGGATATTATTTATGATAAGACTAGAAATGGATATTATTTATGATAAGAGAAGTAAACAAGCCAAATTTTTATTTTCTTTTCAAATTTATTTGGCATTATTTCAAAATTATTAAAGTATTATTTTGATAATTAAGACGAGAATAATGTTGTAGGAGCCAAGATTAGGAATTCAAGAATGGTTAAATTTAACGTTGGACCGTGAATGTACTCCAGTACTTTATATTTATTTTGCTGGTATTGCTATACTTGGTGTTATCACTGCTGGTATTGTTGTTATTGTTGGTTTACAATGTAATTGGAATTTTGTTGCTATTTAATGCCAATTTTTGATATGAAATATGAAAGTTAACAACAAAGTAATTATTATTATCAGTTTATCAGTGTAAAACAATGTTATCAATGTTAATAAGATAATTTTGTTGTATATGAGAAATTTAATTAGCAATGCAATTATTTCGCATATAATAATAAGAATAATAGTAGTAATTTCATGTTAATCATTTATTTATTTATTGTGATTTTTTCATTCTGTACAATATTAGTATTACCGTATCTTTTATGCTTTATATGTATATATACATCGTCTAAGTAATGAACTAAAATTGTTCATCTTTTGCATATCATTTTTGCTTTTCAATTAATTCTAATGCTATGGAAATATGATAAATTACGATAAATAAGCAGTTAGTTGAGATACTGTATTTGTTAAGAGAATTTCAAATTGTCCGATTTATTCAGGTGTTTTTCAAATTGTCCGATTTATTCAGGTGTTTTTCAAATTGTCCGATTTATTCAGGTGTTCTTCAAATTGTCCGATTTATTCAGGTGTTGCTTATTTATTTTTATAGTTTGTCTATCTGCATAATTACCTGTATTTATAAATTAATAATTTTCCACTTTTTTTCAGCTTTATTTATTGGTAAATGATTATTGTGATATTTTGTTAGTTTCTTTAAATGAGTTTTAGCAGAAAAAAAACTGAATAATATATGTAAAGAAAATTGAAATTATCATTTATGAAAACCAGTAGCTGAATTTAATTCAATAGAAGTTGAAGTATGAAAAAAGTTGGCATTGAAAAGGCTTTGCCAGAAAATTTAAATTTGATTAGGAACATTATAGTGATTTGTGTTAAAAATCTGAATTGAACAGTTCTGATAAAATATAGTTCCATTCATATATAACAGGAAAATTTAATAATTATCATCATTATTATCAACACTATTGGTAATCATAATAATAATGCTGATAATTATTATCAACACTATTATTATGATTACTAATATCAAATGTTATATGATTTAAAAAAAAATAAATACTTCTATACAAGTCTGTAATAAACCGATCATCAATTTGAATAATTCAATGCAAGAAAAAAAAATCATTTTTGCTTCTTTTTTAAGATCCAAAAGATAAATTTAATGACAAAGTATCATCTTGATAATTTTGGTGAATTCTAAATTAAATTATTATTTGTTTGAAAATTTGATTATTTAAAATCCGACTATCAATTGCTTATTTTAGTTACATGTTAGGACAATTCGCCATGATTTTAGCAAACGAAACTAAAAATTTAATAGTAGCTTCTGTTCGATGATTGCGATATACACAAAGATAGATTTTTTTAATTTGTTTTTAAAAATTGATATATTAGAGAGAAGAGATGAATGAGGAGGAGACGGAAAAGAAATAAGCAGAACAAAGTTCATATTGTTGAGGAATAAAAAAAGAAAAATGTATTTTTCGTTAATTTTGCAATAAATTTTATTTAACTGACATAATCAATACAACATCTTTTTTTTTGGCTTCATTAATATTTCCATTCATCTAATCAGTCAATCAGTATTTTCATTCTATCTAATCAGTCAATCAGTATTTTCATTCCATCTAATCAGTCAATCAGTATTTTCATTCCATCTAATCAATCAAACAATTGAATTTCCATTTCCATTAAACACTTTCATATATCCATAATGTCCGAAGTTATCTTCCAGAATTCTTCGTAAAATAGAGCAAATTTCTATGAAAGTAGGCCGTGAAGATGGTTTATCTTGCCAGCACTGAAGCATCATCGTATATCTAAAAATTATTACCATTTCAATTCTGTGAATTATTTTTCAATTAAAATTTGATGAAGAAAAAAGAGCAGAAGACTGATAAATTGGCAATTAGAATATTTTAGAGATAAGCACTCGTTTTTTCATTTACTACAATATATATCAATGGATTTCAATCTCTTTCAAATCTAAAAATGAAACGGTAAAAGTAAAAAATTTTCGAAAGACAGCAATATTAATCTTACATTATCAAAATGTTTGTTTCGTAAATAATTGTATTATTTAGTGAGATAATAGAGATTTGCTACGATTGACTAAACAATGCAAAGTTATAGACTGATAATAATACAAATAGCCGAATTTTATTATTTTAATGCTAGCAAGAGATTCAAAGAAAATAGTTGAAGATTAATAATTCTCTATGCTCGAGAATTATTTGAAATTTTTGAATTTAAATTAACGATAGTCTGCGATATTTTGCAGACTTTCAGCTTGATTGATTATCAGTGATTAGTTCAAATTAATTTTTTATTTTTCCCAAGAAATTTGAGAATGTTTGTAAGCTTATATATTTTGTAGACATAATTAATTTTCATGGAAGAATTTTTTCTATATATGCATTTAATACCTAACTGAAAATGAATTTTTATTATAATTCTATATTTTCAAAAAAATTCGGCTTTTTAGCACAATTAAGCAAATTTCGAAAAAACAAAAAAAAAAAAGTAAATAAAATATAAAGCAAGAAAAAGGATGAAAACGAACATATTAACTGGACAGTATTGAGGTTGGCTAAGACGAGCGCCTGAATCCAGAAATTCAAGAATTTCGGTTGTTTGCAAAAGTGCATAAGGTACTTATATATAAAATAGTAGCACCGTAAGACCATCTGAAATTAAAAAAAAAAATGAATTAAGTTTATACAAATAAGTATTAAATTTTGAAATTGAAATAATGTTTGATAATTTTGATGACTAAAAAAAAAAAAGGACAGATGAAATTCTGCATCATAAGAAAAGTTCAAGAAAATTCTTATTTTTAATCATCACAATTAAAATGATTTTTGAAGAAGAATTTTGACAATAATCTTCTACAATGATTTGTGTAAATAAACGAATCGGATAACAATCATAAAAAAAAAAGGGTACATTACGAGTTTTTCTCTTCTCCAACAATAAAATTTTTCCTTTTTTCCAATTTTAATTTGAAATTATAGCGAATTATTTTATATTTTTTTTTTTTGTTTGTCAAACAATTTCAAATTCACAAATTTATCGAATAAAAGAAATTTTTCAAAAACTTAATGCTATGAAATAAAAAAAAAAATTATAAAATTTTAAATAAAATAAAAAAATTTTTTATTACATACACATCGCTTTTAACTGAATATTCATGCGATCGTAATGATTCTGGTGCCATCCATTTTAACGGTAATTTTCCACTACGATCTGTATAAATAAACGAATCTGATGATCGACATAAACCAAAATCACCTATCTGTAAAAAAAAAAAAAAAAAAGGAAAAGAAAAAACTCGTTTAATTTGTCTGATAAATCTGAAGAATTTGAAGAATAAATTTTTTTTTACATTTCAAATTTCAAAGTGCTAAATGCACTTTCTGGAATGATAAAAAGAAATCAATTCTTCACTTACTCATCTAATCACTTTGATAGTATAGATATCATTATCAATCATTTCAAAATTAATTAATAATATATGTGAAATTAAAGTTAGAT
This sequence comes from Dirofilaria repens, assembly GCA_008729115.1. Lineage (NCBI taxonomy): Eukaryota > Metazoa > Nematoda > Chromadorea > Rhabditida > Onchocercidae > Dirofilaria > Dirofilaria repens. The sequence continues at coordinate 284,786 of SNRZ01000088.1, forward strand.
GAATGTGAATTAATAAATATATAAAAAAGAAATCAATTTTTTCCTTACTAATCACTTTGATAGTAATCAATTCTTTCACTTACTAATCACTTTGATAGTAATCAATTTTTTCCGTACTAATCACTTTGATAATATAGATATCATTATCAATCATTTCAAAATTAATTAATAATATATGTGAAATTAAAGTTAAATGAATGTGAATTAATAAATTTATCCAACTAATTAAATTTTTTTTTCTTGAAATGAATGTTTCGATGTCTGCCTATAACGACGAATCGTTTATCTAACTCTCCTCTCTGTTCTCTATAACAAAGCTTACGTGCAATTTTTAAAATATTGCACTTCATGGTAAATTATTTGGAATGGAATATTGTAACGATCAAAGCTTTGTGCATCGTTGAATATTGTCCATCTCTTATTCTTTGTTTTGATAAAAAAAACCTTTAGTGGAGCTAAAGTGTGATAAGCCTTTTTCTGCTAACAAAGACTAAAGATCACTGATATAGAAACGAACTTCTAGACGTTAAATTGATAACTGATTAAATGCGCATTTGAAGCAGTAATTGCTCAATTAAGTAGCATCGGTATTTATTCATTTATTATTTCCGCTCTTATTTGCTTCGTTATCAAACTTATCATCATTCGGCTGTTAATCTCATTCATTCTCATCGTTTAATTTAAATTTTTAAATTTTTTAAATTCTTATATTTTATTGGCCTTGTTTAAATGTATTTATTATTGAATGAAAGTTAATTACGATCAAATGCGTTTACATTCGAAGATTTAAGATTTATCCAATTCGTTTGAGACCATAATATATTGTATTTTCCGATAAGAAGAAAAATTCTTTTACAGAATGAAACGAAGAGTATGAGAGACGTTTATTTCATAAATTTTTATTTTAAGTTTCGGATTAAAAGGAATGCCTAAAATCCGTTTTTTTTTTTCTATTTTCCCTTCCTTTTTAATTTCATCCTTTTTATGTTTTCTATTCTGTCAGAAATGCAAAAATTTATATATCTTGCAAATTTTTAGAATTCTGTTATAGCATTATGGATAATATTAAAAACTTATTCAAACATTTATTTCATAGATTTATGCATATAGCATATTTAATAATAATTGGGATTTAGGAGTGCAAGTAAATAAAAACAAGCAAGATAATAGGTATAAAGGTATAAGCAAAATTAAAACAAAAACAAGGAAGATTTATGTATAGTTAAGTGATTTAATAAAATTTCATAACAAATATTCAATGAATGATGTAATCATTGAAATACTAATTAATTAATTACTACGAATATTTTTTAAAAATTTAATAAATTAAATTAAATAAATATGCCAAAATGAAATCAGAATAGAAAAATTGAAATGAATTGATTTATTATTAATAAGCATAAATGCTGTATATTTTAGAAAATTTCCATATCACTTTTTCAAAGAAAAAATAAAACATTTTTTTATATCATCTAATTTGACAATATTATGTTCATTATCTTATTAAAATGATAATTAAAACGTACATATATTATGATTAAATTTGCATAAAAAAAAAAAACTAACCTTGCAAATATTTGCAGCATTGATAAGTACATTACTAGCAGCAATATTACGATGTACGCATCCTATACTGCTCAAGTATTCCTACAAAGTAAAACTATAATTGGTATTAGATTTAAGCTTTTTCAAATTTTTTTTTTTTTAAGTTAAGCAAAGTTCGTATCATATACTTAAGTACTGCTTAGTATGTGAAAAAGCAAATAAGTATATTTCATAAAGAATAATAGTATCTATCGATATTTATCAATATTTTTTATAAAAAATTTATCATTGCAGAAAATGAAAAATAAGGAATAGAATAAACAAACAAAGTGATAAATAATTTAGTTGTGTGCCGGAATGAAGATTAAGAGATAAGAACGGAATGAACCGGAATGAAAAAAATGACTAAATTAAATTAAACATTAGGAGATAAGAAAATATGAAGTAAAAGAAGAAATTAAAGAAAAAGAAAAAGTGGAAAAAAAGAAATATCAACTCATATATCATGAAAAAATGGAAATAAGCAAAATATCATCGCCTTATTCATAATTTTAAATTACAAATTTAAAAAATAAAAGCAATTTCTCGCAGAATTCTTTCTCAAATCTATTTTTCTAACTGATAATATATATGGGATGAAATTTTAAAAAATCAAGTTGATTTATATAAAGAAGATATAAGATATATATATATATACATATATAAACTTAAAAATATAATACAAAGTTTATATAAAAATATAACTTACTAATCCACTCTGATTTGCCATGCAAATGTTACCAAATCTTTGATCCGTAATTTTGAATGTTCGTTTGTATGATTCTAATGAAAGATTTTTTTAATTTTTAACTCTTTTTTCATATATATTTGTAATAAAATGCTTCAAATATCTTTAAATATTAATTTTTCAAAAATTTATCATAAAAGTGTTTTTCTCTAAACAAAATAAATATATATATATGTGAATAAAATTAAAATGAACCATAATAATTTCGCCTTTTCTATTTTCGTACCAAATTTAAAAGATCACCCAAATATTCCATAAGTAGCATTATATTACCATTATCATCAATGCTTATACCAAGCATACTTATCAAATGTGGATGATATTTGAGTGATTTCATGAATTTTATTTCCTGAAATCACTTAAACTTTAGTTTTTTTTGAAATTGCTTAAAATTTTGATTTTAAATAATATATTAATGTTATCGCAACTTTTCCTTCGCTTTCTCGCTATTTGCGATTTGTTTAGCAAATTAAAATTAAAATTAAAAAAAAAATTTTTAAAAATTAAAATTAAAATTAAGTATAAAACAATGAAAAATGAAATATATGCTTTAATTCTATCGAATAAAAAAAATGAAGAAAATTTTAAGCGAAAATTGTAATTTAAAATGATAGATAGGTCAAAGGTAAACCGATACATGCCTTTTTTTTCATTTTAATATTTCATTGAATGTCACAATGATTTTTAAAATTAATCTTATGCGTTATGCTACTAAGCATAAGATAAATAAAAAAGAAAGAAATTGAAATATGTGAAGATGCTAATGAATTGACCGGAATAATTAAATTAATTGTAATTAATTTAATAATTCAATATAAGATTTTAAATACTTTTTCGAAATTTTTTTTCAATTGATGAAATTATATTTGGGCTTCTTTACTATGCATAAAATTACGGTTTGATTTTCTATTTTAAAAATTATTATTTTAATTATTAGATTAATTGTAATAATGCGTTTCAAAGATTATTGAAATATTTTAAATAATAAATGAAATGCAGTAAACCTGCATGAAATCAGCATGTGCAATATCATCTGCAGTTGATGGAAGCATTTTGATAGCACACATGCAATCTTTGAATATTCCACAAGTTGATAATGGATTTATCTTACAAATCGGTGCTGATCCTTCGATAGCACCTAAAATTAAGCAAAAAAAAAAATGAGTGAAAATTTAAATGAAAAAAAAAAGAACGAAGAAATTTTTATTGATACATTAACAAATTCATTGCTACAGAATAACTATTAAAAGAATTTCCTCAAATGCTATTATCAGTGACACCATGTGATAAAATTTTACTCATAATTGCCTAGTGAATTAAATATCATAAATGATATTTTTTAGCTATTAACTATTCAAAATCATCATTAATTATCAATATTATTGTCTAACTTGTTGAATAATTATTTACCTAAATTTGTATTTATTATTTGTTTTACAAAAAGGAAGTAAATTGCAAAATATGATTACTGATTGAATATTACTAAATATAATTATCATATTTATTTCTCAAAGCATATCATAATTATACTTCATTATCAATTATATTTTAAATTATTATCATTTTTTCTCAATGAAATATTTATATATGATTGAATTAGATGCTATAAAGATATATAATATATAAAGTTGGTAACCTTTGTAGATGTTATAAAATGCTCAGAACCAGTTTCTTTTCATGAATATACCAATCGTGATTTCTCTAACAACCTAAATTTTGGCTTAAAAAAAAATAAAAGAAAACAAAACTTATTGAAATAAATTTTAAATGATAGGCGATATTTTTTTTTTTTTAATCAAGAAATGTTTTATCTTTTTTTGTTTTTTTTTTTAGAAAAAAAAAAGAGGAAGATCGTCAGTTGAGGAAATGTTAATAAATTTATTTTTTTTTCTTTTTAAATTTTTCCTTTTTTTTTTTTTTTCTTTTTTTTTT